>JAPYXV010005251.1:0-10689 GCA_028533065.1 Trachops cirrhosus
AAGTACTTGATCTGCCCTTCCATTCTAAATGAAAGCTTTGCTGGATAGAGCAATCTGGGATGTAGGTCCTTGCCTTTCATGACTTGGAATGCTTCTTTCCAGCCCCTTCTTGCCTGCAAGGTCTCTTTGAAAAATCAGGGGACAGTCTGATGGGAACTCCTTTGTAGGTCACTGTTTCCTTTTCTCTTGCTGCTTCTAGGATTCTCTCCTTCATTTTTACCTTGGCTAATGTAATTACGATGTGCCTTGGTGTGTTCCTTCTTGGGTCCAACTTCTTTGGGACTCTCTGAGCTTCCTGAACTTCCTGGAAGTCTATTTCCTTTGCCAGATTGGGGAAGTTCTCCTTTATTATTTGTTCAAATAAGCTTCCACTTGTTGGTGTTCCTCTTCTCCTCTGGTACCCCTATAATTCAGATGTTGGAACATTTCAACATGTCCTGGAGGTTCCTAAGCCTCTGAATTTTTGTTTCTTTATTCTTTTCTGGTTGGATGTTTCTTTCTTCCTTCTGGTCCAAACCATTGATTTGAGTCCCGGTTTCCTTCCCATCACTATTCATTCCCTATACATTTTCCTTTATTTCACTTAGCATTAACTTCATTTTTTCATCTAATTTGTGACCAAATTCAATCAATTCTGTGAGCATCCTGATTACCAGTGTTTTGAACTGTGCATCTGATAGGTTGGCTATCCATCACTTAGTTGTGTTTTTTCTGGAGCTTTGATCTGTTCTATTGTTTGGTACATTTTTTTTTGTTTTGGCGCGACTGTTATATAGTGAGGGGCGGAGCCTTAGGTATTCACCCAGGTGGGGTAACCAATATCACTGTGCTGTAACCCTGTACGTGAGGAAGGGGTCCGAGTGAGAACAATGGCACATGCTCTGCTCTCTGCCGGCTTTCAGTTACTTCCCCCACTTCCCACAAGCATTTGGGCCCTTCTGGTCCTGATTCCCGGGTGGGTTGGCTTGTGTATGTTCTCGGACCTTGTGGGTCTCTCCAACGAACTATCCTGTGAAGGTGGGAGTTTCTCCTGTTGCCGCCTCAATCCCCACAGGTGTTTTTAATCAGTGGTTTGAGGCTTTATTTCCCCACGCTGGAGCTCTGGGTTGTGTCATCTCTCTTGCTCCCCAATTATTCCTCCCAGTTTCTCTGCGAGTGAATGTGGCACTACCCGCTCCACCAGTCACCGCCACAGCCTTGCTGGCCAGCTGCAGCCTACATGCCCTGCTCCACAATCCAGTGCTGGGTCCTCCAGCCACCACTTTGCTGTGAGTCCTCTGAGTGCCTGTCTCCACCGCTCCTATGGTCTGGATAAGTGTGTCTTCTTTAACTCCTTGATTGTCGGACTTCCATACAGTTTGATTTTCTGTCAGTTCTGGTTGTTTTTTGTTTTTAAATTGTTGTTGTCCTTCTTTTGGTTGTGTGAGGAGGCACAGTGTGTCTACCCATGCCTCCATCTTGGCCGGAAGTCTCTCCTCATTTTTTTGAATTCTTGTTTCTTCATTCTGTTCTGGTTGAATGTTTATTTCTTGCTTTGGGTTCAAACCATTGATTTGAATCCCAATTTCCTTCCCTTCACTATTGGTTCCCTGTATATTTTCCTTTATTTCACATTTCATAGCCTTCACTTTCTCCTCCATTTTGAAACCACACTCAACCATTTCTGTGAGCAACCTGATTACCAATGTTTTGAACTGTGCATCTGATAGATGACTATCTCTTTGTCACTTAGCTGTATTTTTTCCAGAGCTTTGATCTGTTCTTTCATTTGGCCCATATTTTTTGTCTTGGCATGCCTGTTACATAGTAGGGCGCAGACTTAGGTATTCACCTAGCCAGGTAACCCACTTTGCTTGGTTGTGATGCTATATGTGGGGGAGGTGTCAGAGAGGGAACAATGCTGCTTGCTCAGCTCTTGGCCCACTTTCAGTTACTTCCTCCACTACCCACAAGCAAATTGGGCCTTTCTAGTGCTGATTCACAGGTAGGTGGGTGTGCCCTAGAACCCTGTGGGTCTCTCCAACAAACTCTCCCATGAGGTTGGGAGTTTCTCCCACTGCCTCAACCCCTGCAGCTTTTTTTCTGCCAGAGGTTTTGAGGCTTTATTTCCCACGCTGGAACCCTGGGATGCATGGTCTGTCTCGCTCTCCAGTTATTCCTCCTGGTTTATCCACATGCAAATGTGGGACCACCTGCTCCACCAGCTGCCTCTTTGCCCGCCCCGGTCCTCCACCTCCACTTTGCTGGGAGTCCTTTCCACCCTGGCTGCCTGTTTACACCCCTCCTACCAGTCTGGATGAATGTTTCTTTTTTTAACTCGTGGTTGTCAGACTTCCATTCAGTTTAATTTTCTGGCAGTTCTGGTTATTTCTTTTTTATTTTAAATTTGTTGTTTTCCTTCTTTTGATTTTGCAAGGAGGCAAATATATCTATCTATGCCTCTACCTTGGGCAGAAGTGAAAAACCAGATGATGATTAATTTTCCTTTCTCTTTGAGAAGATTCTATACCAAATTCTTTTTACAAGGCCAGTATTATCCTAATCCCCAAACTAGGTAAAGACACAATGAAGAAAGAAAATTATAGGCCAATATCTCTGATGAACAGACGCTAAAATTCTCAACAAATTACTAGCAAACTGGATCCAGTAACACATTAAAAGGATCATACACCATGATCTCAAGTGAGATTCATCCCAGGGATGCAAGGATGGTACAATATTCACTAATCAATTAACATGACAGACTACATAAACAAAATAAAGAATAAAATCATATGATCAATAGATGCTGAAGAAGCATCTGATAAAATCCAGCACCCATTTACGCTAAAAAAACTTAGCAAAGTGGGAATAGAGGTAAGCAGACTTCTCATTATAAAGCCCATATATGAAAAGCCTATTGCAACTTACTCAATGGGCAAAAACTAAAAGCGTTTCCCTTAAGATCAGGAACAAGTCAAGGGTGTCTGCTTCATCACTCTTCTTCAACATAGTACTGGGAATTCTAGCCACAGCGGTCAGACAAGGAGAAAAAATAAAAGGCATCCAAATTGGAAAGAGGAAGTAAAACTGCTGTTTTTCACAGACAACATGATAGTGCACATAGAGAACCCTATAGGTTCCACCAAAAAAACTACTCGACCTAGAGAGTGATTTTGACAAAGTAGTGGGATACAAGTCGATGGCATTTTTGTATACCAACCATGAAATATCAGAAACAGAAACTAAGAAAAAAATCTCACTACAGCAACAACAACAACAACAACAAAATAAAGTACCTCAGAATAAATTTAACCAAGGAAGTAAAAGACCTGTACTTAGAAAATTACAGAACACTGAAGAAAGAAATTGAGGAACATACAAATAATTGGAAGCATATACCTGGTTCATGGAATGGAAAAATTAATATCATTAAAATGTTCATACTAACCAAAGTAATCTACAGATTCAATGCAATTCCTATTAAAATACCAATGGGATACTTCACAGGTCTAGAATAAATATTCCAAAAATTTATTTTTTATTTTTATTTTTTAAAAGATTTTATTTATTTTTAGAGAGAGGGGAAGAGAAGGAGAAAGAGAGGGAGGGAAACATCAATGTGTGGTTGCCTCTCACAATGTGCTCCACTGGGAACACAGCCTGCAACCTAGGCATGTGCCCTAGCTGGGAATCGAACCAGTGACCCTTTGGTTTGCAAGCCAGCCCTCAATCCATTGAGCCACACCAGCTAGGGCAATATTCCAAAAATTTATATGGAACCAAAAAAGACCCCCTAGCCTCAGCAATCTCGACAAAGAACAAAGTTGGAGGGGTCATAATACTGGATAGCAAACTATACTACAAGGCCACTGTAATCAAAACAATCTGGTATTGGCATAAGAATAGACACACAGATTAATAAAACAGGATAGTGCCCAGAAATAAACCCATGTCTTTATGGTCAGTTAATACTTTACAAAAGGGGCACGACCATACAATGGAGTAAAGACAGTCTCTTCAATAAATGGTGTTAGGAGAACTGACTGGTACATTCAAAAAAATGAAACTAGACCACCAACTTACACCATACACCACAGTAAACTCAAAATGGAGAAAAGACTTAAATATTAAGTTGGGATACCATAAAAATCCTAGTGGAAAATGAGTAGTAATATTTCAGATATCTCACATAGCAATACTTTTGCCAATCTAGGGCAAGGGGAATAAAGGAAAAAATAAACAAACTGGACTACCTCAAATTAAAAAGCTTCTACATAGCTAAAGAAACTATCATCAAAATGAAAAGGGCACCAACTGTATGACAGGACATATTTATCAACCATACATCAGACAAGGGTTTCATCTCCAATATACAAAGAACTCATACGACTCAACACCAGGAAGCCAAACAATTCAATTAAAAAATGGGTAAAGGGCCTGAATAGACACTTCTCCAAGGACATACAGAATCAGAACCTAATTGTCCTCCTCTACACACAGGTTAAAGCACACAGCACTTACTCAGGCCTAATCTTAGTGGGTTAACAGAGCTTGAAAATGATTCCTCACACACAACCTGAAAAGTTTAATTGCAAATGTTCACCCCAGTACAGGGGCTCGTTTTCTGTGTTGTTAATAGCAACTATTTCACAAACCTTTGAGGCAAATTGGCCAATAGAAAATATTTATGTTTGTAATAATAATCTCAACCTAGACAGCTAACTTACAAAGCTTTCATTATAAAGCCCCCACTAAAGCAGCTGAAAGGAGAAGACAGCACTACGTGTCCAATACTACTGACCCTTTCAGAATGCCTAGGACCTGAAAAGAAGACACACATCTTACTATCCACTACCCTTTCAGTACTGGAGAGTGGAATAGATACCCAGTTTAAAGCAACAAAGTAGGAAGGTGGTGGGGGGAGGGGTGAAGACATTTGACAAAAAAGGATGCATGCATATGAAATAAACCATTCATTGAATGGAGTGGTATTATCCATTTTCCTTTACTTGACTTTTCTCCTAAAGGCTCCTTGAAATGTTGGTGTTTGGAGGGGGTCTGCTCTCTGTCCTCTTTTCTCATTGACTCCTTTCAGCAAGATCATAGATTTCTTGATATACTGCAGATAATCACATCTATGTTTGTAGCCCAAACTTGTGTCTGGGGTTTAAATTCATATATACAAGGCTGGTACAAAATGGATTAAGTATTTAATAAATAAATGCTGCCTGGGCCCCATATACTCCATACTCCATGCTGTAGGAATCTGCTATGAGACCTGTTGGATGAAACATACGGAATTGCTGCAAAAATGTTTACATGCCCAAGAAATCCATTTGGAGTCTAAAAGAGAAACTCAAGCAGACAGCTGTATAAGATTTTACTTGTGACTTGTACTCATCAAATCTTTTCACATTCTCACTCAGCATGTGGGTCAAAAGAAAATAAGGTGTGTTCCTGAGCCAATACTTCAGGCTGACAGAATGACATCACGGATGTTTGCACTAGAGAAACTGAGGCATAGAACAATTCAATAACTGTCTTAGGTCCCTGGTTAGGAATTAAATTAATCTGAATCTCAATTTATAATTCCCAGTTATGTCCTCTCACCTCATTAATAAAAGTAATGGCTTACTTTTCTCACTAGACAATTCATTTTGACTCCAGGTTTTTATTAGTACCCAAAGCTTTTCCTTTCTAAACCAGTTGAGACTCTTAGATACTTTTCTGTAGGCACTGAGCCCTGAAAGGAAGTGGACATTGACCTAGAATAGCTATGAGCATGTATAGTTGGCTGCTGATCAATTGCTTTCTGTGAAGTTTCAATGTTGAACATATTTGTGTTGAATTATGAAAGTGGAAGTAGTTTCCCTTCTATATTTTTTCCTTGTCACTAAGCCAGTAATTGTATTTGTTTATAGTTGAACTAGTTGTAAATTCCTACCAATCAAATTCCTGCTACTGTTTCTTCATTTAGTATCTTGGTTTCTCAGTATCCACCCAAGTAAGACAAGCAAAGGGTCAAAATGCAATAAAAAGTGATGGTCTCCACAGTTCACCTTTACTTTATTACAAGCTTTTAAAAAGATTCTTGAAATAGCTGGAAGAGAAGCAAATCCCACTACTGTTATAGGGAGGTGTGTATCTTTATACTGAGCTTCAAGTGCTCTAGCCTTGAGAACAATGACCTGGACTATAAAAAGAGATGACTACACTACCCCAAATTTGGAACTGTTGGAAAAATAAGGCAGGCCCTGGCCAGGTGGCTCAGTTGGTTAAAGCATCATCCTGAACACCAAAATGTTGTGGGTTGGATCCCCAGATGGGGTATATATGGGAGGCAAATGATCAATGTTTCTCTCTCACATGGATGTTTCTCTTTCTGTCTCCCCTTGCCCCTTCCACTCTCTCTAAAATCAATGAGCATATCCCCGGGTGACAATTAAAAATATATACACATATAAAAATATGTCAGAAATTTATAATTTTTGCTTATGTGAGATTTTCATCATCTAAAAGTAATTTCATCCAAATATCTTACATGGTTCCATATAGCACTACTTGTTACATAATGATCTCATGAGAGCAGTAAAAAATAATGTCCCATTGAGACTGAGCCATAATTTTACCCTCTGTTCACCCTGCTTCTGGGCAAAAGGATGTCATTTGTCTAATCAGAGACAACACTGAAGCACAGTAGGGTCAGTTTACTGATGCAGTAGGAGTGGTTCCATGTAGAAGTTAGGAGGCGACCTGCTACGAAGTTGGTGATCCTATGCAAAAGTAATTGTTCCCTCTCTGGCCTCAGTTTTCTCCTGATGTAGAATAATGAATGCCTACCCTTCTAAAACTGACTTGAGTCTCTTTGAGGGTTTGTGCATGGTTAGTGGCTACCCAGATTCTTTGAAGGGAAGAAGAAGCAAGCTAGATTTTACTCAGAGCAGGGAAGTACATGGCTGCAGGCCAGCCAATATGCAGCTCAGAAAAAGATGGTCCTATCTATAGGGTGGTGGCTTCCCAGAAAAAGACACGAATAAGACAGAAATACGAGTTGAAAGTTAAATATTGTCTGGGTGTCAATTTGGCCTTTCCTTCACCAAAACACTCAAAAAAGTAGACTGCTCATTGCCTTCACAGACGCCCCATTCCTCACTCTCACTAACTCACTGCATCTAGTACCCTCTCCCGCTGTTACTAGGACTGTATTTTCTTCAAGTTTACTGGAGACTTAAACTGCTACCTTCCCATTCTTCTCAAGCTTTCTGCAACCTTGGACTCTGATCTGTGGGTCCTCAATTTGTGGTTCTTCCTTCCAAATTCTCCCAATTTAGGTCCCTTTAGATGTGTGGATCTTCCCCCAATTTGTAGTCTCTATGACTACAATCTCATACAGTCTCACCATTTCAACTAAAGCAAGTCTTATGAGAGAATTGGGTAACCGTATTTCTAAACTTGACCTCTCTTCTCAGCACCAAACCTACAACTTCTGTCTGGTTACAGTGCTTCTCTGGACTTGGCTGTTCCACGGCAGGCTTCACAATGAGCTCACCTTTCTAGTGCACATTTCAGTTAATGGCATCACCGCCCTCCTGGGCTTGTTCCCCTTTGAAATCTTAGCATTATTGCCCTCATCTCATATCTAGCGACTCACCAGACGTGGTCTACCACCTGCTTCAGCTCTTTCACCATCTGACTCTTCTTTTTCACTGTCCTATTGCAAGGTTTCATTATTATTTATTTACCTGCACCATTCCAAAAGCATGACTGGATTCCCTGCTTCCAGTCCTTCTGGACTTCTCTACCATAGTTTTCTTCCGAAATCATGTTATGTCTTTTGTTTAAAAATCCTTAGTGGCTTCCCACAAAATATAGTCTAACCTCTTAAGCTCATCATTCAAATTTTTTAAATTTGGTCCCAATTATCTCCAGAGCCTATTTTCCAATATTCTCCACATAGACTGTATTCACCATATTGTGAAGTGGACACAAGAGTCCTGGCTGGTGTAGTTCAGTGGACTGAGTGCTGGCCTGTGGTCTGAAAGGTTGCTGGTTTGATTCCCAGTCAGGGCACATGGCTGGGTTACAGGCCAGGTCCCCAGTTGGAGGTGTGAGAAAGGCAACTAATCGGTGTTTCTCTCACATATACATGTTTTTCTCCTTTTCCTCTCTCTCTAAAAATAAATAACTAAAATTTTCAATAAAAAAAAGTAGATACAAGAAACCCTTTTTTATTGGCCCTGAGGTAAAAGTTAACAATGACTTCTTTCATCCATTCATCTCCACATACCACTGTGAGTCTTCATTATATTGTTTTAAGAGTTACTTATATTTTTGTTTCCCACTGTAATATAAGCTCATTGAGGGCAAGGCCTCTGTCCCATGCATTTCTGTAAACCTAAGTAGGCACAGGGACCAGGGCCTGGGATCCCAAGGATGCCAGATGGCCAGGAGGATTGCTGGACCAACCCGCCCTACCCCGAAAACAACCAATGTCACCACCCTTCTACTTCCAGTCAAAAATGGAGGGGTAGTTGATTTTATCTCCTTCCTAACTGCCTGCTTAAACTACTGACCTGCATACACACTTGACCAAGGTTTGACCTTCATAGGGTGGGGCTAATGAGCAACACACCATCTAGGGTCCCACAGGGCAAGCCTGGACAGCTGCCAAGCAACCCTACAGAAAAAGAAGTAAAGACCTCCCCGCCCCACCAAATTCTACTCCCTGAACACTTCACAAACTTGTCTTTCTTCAAAAGCCAAATTTTTTGCACAAGCCCACTTTGTCCCCAGCTTATAAAAGCAGCCAAGCAGAGACATCCCCACAGCCAGTTGGGATGACCTTTTCTTCTGTGCTGCCTCCCAGTGCTAGAGCGTAAGCATAATAAAATCTGTCCAGAAAATTTTTATGGGGTTTCCTCTAGATCTCTGTCTTAAGGAACCCAAGAACCCCAATGCCAGTAACATTTCATGGTGACTCTGGTGGGACCCTTTATGTCCCTATAGCAGCAGGACATAGCAAGAAGTAGTCATGAATTGGGCTCATCAGGCAGCCAAACTTGAACATTTGCTTCAACATCAGTGTGACTGGTGACTCTATCTCTGACCCTGCGCAGACAGATTTTGTTTCCTAGCCAGTGTATCTTTTTATCTCATGTGATTGTTTTGTCTTGTTTTTGCATCCCTGAAAGTGGGTTTGAGTCCCACTGCAGTTATAATGGTGGGCAGACAGATTGCTTCCCTGTTCCACTCTGAGTCTCTCAAGATCAAATTTAGTGATTGGGTTCCAGTCCCACCACAAAAGTTAAGTTCTTTTGTATTGTTTTGCCAGTAACAAACCCACACAGCTATCGCAATGTTTCATACAGTAAATATTTGCTAAAAAGTCAAGAAGTATTGAATGTCTACCATATACACATTAGATAGTATATAATGCTATCTAATGGTAAGAATAATAAATTAATAGTATAATAAGGACATAAGGATTAATAAGCCTGGTTCCTGCCATGGGGAAGCACAAGTCTAATAATGGGGAGAGGAGGCATGTTATTTTAATTGCATGATGATAGTCTGTATGACTGTGTAACCGTAGCACAATAGCACAGTGATAGAGAAAACCAGTAGATATACGGTGGGTACAAAGAAAGGAGGTGTAAACATGTTCTCAGAAGATCAGAGAAGAAATCCACAGAGCTTGATTCTTTTTTAATTTTTACTTATTATTTTTAATTTTTTTTTTAGTTTATTCAGTACAGTTTCTATCCTTTATTCCCATTCCAGCCCGCCCACCCATCCTACCCCTCCTCCCTCCCCTTTCCAACCCCCTAGTTTTGTCGATGTGTCCTCTATATTTGTTCCTGTAAACCCTTCCCTTCTCCTCTGGAATTCCCTCCCTTCTCCCCTCTGGTCACTGTCTACCTGTCCTCTATTTCAGTGTCTTTTGTTATATTTTACTTGTTTCTTTGTTTTGTTGTTTAGGTTCCTCTCAATGGCCAGATCATATACTATTTGTCTTTCACTGCCTGGCTTATTTCACTTAGCATAATGCTTTCCAGCTCAATCCATGTTGTTGCAAAGGGTATGAGCTCCTTCTTTCTTTCGGCTGCATAGAATTCCATTGTGTAAATGTACCATGGTTTTTTCATCCATTCATTTACGATGGGCACCTAGGTAGCTTCCAGCACTTAGCCATTGTAAATTGTGCTGCTATGAACATTGGGGTGCATAGGTTCCTTTGGAATGGAGTTACAGGGTTCTTAGGATATAGTCACAGCAGTGGAATTGCTGGGCCAAAAGGCATATCCACTTTTAGTTTTCTGAGGAAGTTCCATACTGTTTTCCATAGTGGTCTTACAAGTCTGCAACCCCAACAACAGTGTACTAGGGTCCCTTTTTCTCCACAACCTCTCCAACACTTGTTGTCTGTTGTTTTGTTTATGATGGCCATTCTGACTGGTGTGAACTGGTATCTCATTGTGGTTTTAATTTGCATCTCTCTGATAGCTAGTGATATTGAGCATCTTTTCATGTGTTTCTGGATCCTCTGTGTGTCCTCCTTAGAGGAATGCCTATTCAAGTCCTTTGCCCATTTTTTAATTGGGTTTCTTGTCTTCTTCGAGTGCAGTCGTGTAAGTTCTTTATATAATTTGGAGATTAAACCCTTGTCTGAAGTATCATTGGCAAATATGTTTTCCCATACTGTTGGTT
>JAPYXV010005252.1:0-10688 GCA_028533065.1 Trachops cirrhosus
CTGCTCTTCCCTCAGGCTCTCTCAGCTTTTAGTGTTCGTATTTCGGTATTTCCTTGTAAAAATGTCTTTTTTTCTTTAAAAAATTATATTTATTGACTATGCTATCATAGTTGTCCTGATTTTTCCCCCTCTGCCCCCCTCCACCCAGCACCCCCGCTCCCTCGGGCAATCCCCCCACCGTTGTTCACATCCACGGGTCACATGTGTAAGGTCTTTGGCTGCTCCATTTCCTATGCTGTATTTTACGTCCCCATGGCTGTCCTGTAACTACCTATCTGTGCTTCTTAGTCCCCTCACCTCCTCACCTCTTCCCCCACATCCCCTCCCATCCCTTTATCTGTAACTTTTGGTGTTTTCGTTATGACGTGTCTGGGAGTGGGCCTCTCTGCATACATCTTGTTGGGGACTTTCTGTGCTTCCTGGACTTGCATGTCTATCTCTTTCACCAAATTAGAGAAATGTTCTTTCATTATTTTTTCAAATTGCCTGTTTTCTTGCTCTTCGTCTCCTTCTGGCACCCCTATGATACGAATGCTAGACCTCTTGAAGTTGTCCCAGAGGCTGCTTATGCTATCCTTGTTTTTATGGTTCTTTTTCCTTCTTGTTTTTTGGATTGCTGGGGTTTTTTCCTTCTTTATGTTCCAAATTGTTGATTAGAATCTCGGCTCCATCCACTCTACTGTGTTTCCCTGTAAATTGTTCTTTATTTTAATTAGTGTGTCCTTCATTTCTGAGTGGGTCTTTTTTGTGCTGCTGAGGTCTCACTGAGTTCCTTGAGCATCCTGATCACCAGTGTTTTGAATTCTGCCTCTGGTAGATTGCTTATCTCCATTTCATTTAGCTCTTTTTCTGGAGTTTTGATCTGTTCTTTCATTTGGGCCATGTTCCTTTGTCTCCTCATTTTGGCAGCCTCCCTGTGTCTGTTTCTGTGTATCAGGTAGAGCTGCTTTGACTCCGTGTCTTGGTTGTGTGGCCTAATGTAGTTGGTGTCCTGTAGGGTCCAGTGGCACAGCTTCCCCTATAACCCAAGCTGGGTTCTCGAGGTGCACCCTTCATGTGGGCTGAGTACACCCTCCTCTTCTAGTCGAGCCTTGGGTGCCGTGGTAGGTCAATGGGTGGGATTTACCCAGGCCAGTCAGCTGCAAGGCCTGGCTGTGACCGCGGACCACCAACCTCCGCCCTCCAGAGAGGATCAGCTGTGCAGGGGCAGGTGGTGGTGCTCCACTGTGGTCTGCAGCTGTCCCCTGGGTGCGCTGGCCCTGGGGTTTCCCGGGTGGTGCAGGCCAAGGTCAGCCCCCACCTGTTTTGCTGGGGCAACCCTTTCTGAGCAGTAAAGCAATCTGAGAAGGCTGCTATTTGTGCGGGGCTTGGCGATTCCCAGGCAAAGCCAAGCTGTGAATCTAGGCTGCTAGTTCCCAGCCCGGGGCTCACTGAGACCAGCTGCTGCTTGTTTGAGAGGGTTTAGGAAGCTGTGAAGCCCGAGCCAAGACCAGCCATTCATATGGAAAAGCAGCTCAGGTAGGTGAGTCTCTGGGGATCTCCAAGGCAGGTCAGGCAGTTTTCGCCAGGCTGATGGTACCAGTCTGCCGGATCTCTGTGGGGAGGGCCAAGAAAAGGGACAGTGGTGCCTGAGGCCAGACACTGCAGTTCCTGCCTTCATGCCACTGGTGCCCTTCAAGCAGCCACCCGGTGCTGGAGCTCAGAGGGAGTGATTTTGAGGGTGGGTCCATGTGTGGGTTCTTTAAGAGGAACTGCTTGGGCTCCAGAAGTTTCTTCCACCAACTCAATCCCCACTGTTTTTTGTGGCCAGATGTGGGGACCTATCTTCCTGGCACTGGAACCCTGGGCTGGGGGCCTGGTGTGAGGCAGGGACCCCTCGCTCCTGAGATATCCCTCCCGAATTTTTATCCACCACATGTAGGTGAGGGATCAACCCATTCCGTGTCTGCACCCCTCCTACCAGTCTGGATGGATGTGGTTTCTTTAATTCCGTAGTCGTCTGACTCCCATTCAGCTCGATTTCTCTCGGTTCTGAGTGATGGTTGTTCTGTATTTTAGTTGTAATTTTGTTGCACTTGTGTGAGGAGGTGAGCCATGTCTACCTACCCCACCATATTGACTGGAAGTCAAAAAATTTTCATTTATTTATTTTTGATGAGTCCACACCTGCCCATTAGAAAATCAGGCCCAAACGATAAAGGGCCTCCTCTCCCGAGGACCCTGCCCCCGCTCCCCCCGGGACACAGGGCCTCTTAGCCGTGTCTCCTGCAGACACTGTTTTCAAAAAGCTTCAGAAAGGGATTCATTTCCTTTTACTCGTCAATGTTACTGCTGAAAACTCAGATAAATCTAGCAGAGTATGATCACATAAAAACCGCTACAGATTCCACCACTGAGATCACCACAGTTAAACTTGGCATATTTCATGCATATTTAATGTCACACACATGTGTGTAGCACACGTGTATGTAGCACACATGTTTGTATCGTCTTTGGGTTCTTGCTGGTGGGGCCTCTTCCGAGTCTTTCACGGAGCCTTTCACAGATTCCCCTAGTGATGAAACTTAACTCACGGGTTCCCCCTAGTGATGAAACAGCGTTACTGTGGGCGGGATGGCTGCAACATTGTTGCGCTCGCCTTTGGAGGTCACTGCCATCGGAACGTGCACGTGTAGTTTGGCTTGGTTTCTGACAGGTTATCTTTAGGCTCAGTCCCTCAGAGTGAAAGTGAAACTGCTGAGTGAAAGTGAAACTGCTGGGTTAAGAAGTTGCACTTTGCACTATTTTTAAGATTTTATTTATTTTTAGAGAGGGGACAGAGGGAGAAAGAAGAGAGGGACATCAGTGTGGGGTTGTCTCTCACACGCCCCCTACTGGGGACCTGGCCCACAACCCAGGCACGTGCCCTGCCTGGGTATTGAACCGGGGACCCTATGGTTTGCAGGCTGGCACTCAGACCACTGAGCCACGCCAGCCAGGGCAGAAGTTGCAGATTTTTTAAGGCTGTAGGTTTATTGGGTCAAGATTCCTTCCGAGAGGGCTGTCCATTCATCTCTCAGTGACGGGGTTTAGGGCCTCTTTGCACATCCTCGCTCAGAGGTAGGATAAGAGGGCCTTAACCCTTTCTAAATGTGATGGGTGATTACCCATGCCTTGGTTTGATTCATTTTTTTTTTTTTTTTTGCATAGGAGTGGGGCTGGGTCAGGGGCGAACACAGCTGGGAGAGGCAGTCCAGGCTCCTTCGCCCTACCCCTGTGTCCCAGGCAGCAGTCAGGCTGGGACACGGCCCACAAGGGGCTGTTTTATGGGCTCCCCGTGGGCAGCGGCCGGGCTCTCCTGAGGGGGAGGTCGGCCTCTAACAGAGCACCCACCGCGCCTCCTACAACCTCTGGCCATATAAAGCAGGATGCCCCTCGGTCTTGAGCAATGGGCGCATGACAGCTGAGGAGTGCCAGGCCCAGGGAGACCACATGGGGACAGGACGGCCGAAGGCTTTCGGTTCGGGAGCAGGTGAGCCTTCGGGCAGCCTGTTCTTCCTCAGCTTAACGTGCCCCTCTCTGCCCACAGCAATTCCCTGTACCCAGTTTGGCAAAACGCGTTCTTTCTCTCCCAGCCGGCCTCCTGGGCCCCCACCCCTGACCCGGGAAGGAGAGGAACAGTTGCTGGAATCAAGCCAGCACGGGCTAGAACCTCCTTCCCCAAGGCCTGGGCGGTGGCAGCCGTCCCAGGGGGCCGCGTCAGAGCAGAGGTGCTCAGTGATGGGGCGGGGCGGGGGGCCGGGGCAGCTCGTCACCTGGGACAGGCCCGGCTCCCCACACCCCTGTTCTGCGCCCATGCTGTGTCCTCGCCTGGGGCCACCATTTGCTCCCTGCGGCCTGCCGGTGGGTTAAGTCGGGGGGCGGGTGGCAGGCACCTGGGGCTCACATGCGTGGTCACACCCTGCTGTCCCCTGGTGCGAAACAACACAAAAACATGTGTTGGCCTCTGGCCCCGGCTCCTGGTGCAGAGCCCCTCAGCCCCTGGAGTTCCCCAGGTGGCAGGAATGTCTTTTGTCCTAAAGAGGCCACACCTCACACGCACCAGGCCACGAGCAGGAACACGAAGCTTTCTGTGGCACCCCGTCCTCCAGAAACGGAGGGGGGCCGGGGCCTGGGCGGGTGGCCAGTCAGGCCGAGTGAGGGAGAGCATCGCTTGTGCACAGGAGAGCCCGGGACCGGGCAGAGACTCGGTGGCCGCCTTCACTGAGCCTGCGGGGAACGAGGGCGGGCAGGCTTGTGAGGAGCGGCTCAGCCGGCCGGTGGGGCCCCTCCGGCCCTCCGTGGCCCCTTACGGGGGTGGGGTGCGGGTCCGGTAACCAGGAAGACGAGGAGGTGGAGTCCATGTGCATCATGGATCCAGGGTGTCTGTGAGGACAAACCTCACATTTGGTGTCACCCCCACCCCCACCTACTGAGGGCCACAGGGGTGGACAGCCAGTCCCCGCACCTGCGCAAGGGTGGTGTGGTCCTGTGTCCCCCGACAGAGGCACCGCCTAGCTGTCCCGAGGGTCTGGGGAAAGGGCCCCATGAGGGACGTGGGACCCGGACTCGCCCCCCGAGTGAGGCTGTCCCCACGACGTGGCAGAGTCCCTCGCTGCCTTCCTTGTGCCCCCCGCCCCCGCGGACACTGGGGCCCTGCCACCTAGCTCTGGAACCACTTCCCTTTTCCTGTCACCATGGGCGGCTGGCCTGGCAGTGTCTTCGCCTTTTTCCCGTGTGGGTTATTTGACGGTAACGTTTTCCCTGAAGTAAAATTTGTTGGCTGGAAAGAATGTACAGTTTTATGGCTCCTGTGACTTTTTTCTTTAAATCAGCCTCCCAAAAGCCTGTCTTCAGTGTCTGTATGTCTTTGTACAGATGTGTGTGTGGTGTATATGCGTGTATGTCTGTGCACAGGGATGTGTGGTGCATGTGTGTGTCTTTGTACAGGTGTGTGCGTGTGTGTGCGCCTCGTTGTCCCACAGCCCTGCCCGTCCCGGCTCCCACCATCTGCGCTCACCTTCACGGACTCCTGCCGTGTGACAGCGCCCCCCCCAGACGCCAGCCTTGCATCTGCTCCCTTGCCGACGAGGACGGCCCCGCACTCCTGGCAGGGCCCCAGCTCGGACGCGCCAGGGATTGAAATTTCCCCTTGTTTTTGCCCAGAAGCTTCTGGCTTCGTCTGCCCCTCCTGCGCTCTCCCTCCCAGCTGGCCTTTCTGTGGTCAGCACTGGAACGCCCCAGAACCAGCTGGGCTCCTGGAGGTGGTGGGCGGAGCCAGCAGGAGACAGAGGCCGGCTTGGAAGAGACGCTTCAGCGCTTCCGCGGGGTGGCCAGTGGTGCGGGGTGGTGCGGGGTGGGGGCGGGGCTGGTGCAGGACCCAGTCTGAACCTTGCCTGGGCTGCTGCTGAAGTCTCCGCAGGACCACCAGGCCGGAAGGGGTCAGAGGGCTCTCCTGGGCTGCTCCTCCCCTCGCCGGCCCCCACCTCCCATCCACTCCCCGTGGTCCTGGCTCCTTCCAGGGCGCATGCCCGGTCCCAGGGCACACGTCCCGCTTCCCGGTGCAGCTCTGCTGTCACGGAACATTTCTCAGAACAGCCGGGGCAGCCCCCTGGGAGCAACTGAGGACAGCCAAGGCTTGCAGTCCACCACCCGCTGCCTGGGGCTCCTGGGGGCTCCCCACCTCAGTCCCCCACACACGGCCAGCAGGCCCCTGTGCAGCCCTGCTGCCCCTGGACGCACGGGCCCCTCCTCAGGGCTGCTGCTCTATCTGCAAGGCCCCTCCCTGTAAAGCGCTGTCCCCCTTGCTGTCCCCCTCAGCACCCTCGCCACAGCACACACCGGGACAAATGCCAGCACTCCGTGCCCACCTGTCCCCACTAGGCTGTCCGCTCCTGCAGGGCTGGGACCACGTGTGTCTTGCTCACGGTTGTGTCCCCAGGTCCTGGCACGGCACTCAGCAAGGTCGGCCCCGTGGGCGCTTGATCCTTCCCTGACACCCGGGGACCCAGGGAAGCAGCAGCCCTGCTGGGGATGAGGGCTGCAGGTCTCGGGGCCCCCAGCGGGGGATCGGGCAACGTGCCCACCCACTGGAGCCTGTGCTCCGTGCTCCCCAGCAGGCACCTGCAGAGAAGACTGGGACCAGCTGCGGTACTCCCTTCTGGGGCCCTTGGCCAGGCGAGGGAGGTCTGGGGAGTGGGCTGAGACCGGGAGGCCAGTGGCCGGCACGGGGCGGCCTTTGCCCTGCACCATCCCTGAAGCGAAGGGAGGGACGGCTTGACCCCGGTGTCCGAGAGGGTGCCGGGGCTCTCCTGAGGAAGCGGCCCCTCGGCCTGTGACCTGTCCCGCCCTGAGCCCTCTACCCAGGCAGAACCGGTTTGGACCAGTTTTTGCAGCCCAGGGAGGCCCAGGCTGGTAAACAAGCCGGTCATTCCTGGACGCCTCTGCCCCTGCAAGGAAGGAAGGCCTCAGGCAGGCCTGGGAGCCGGCTCTCCACCCCTCCCGCCCCCTCCCCCTCGGGGGTAGCTCCCTGTCAACAGCAGGCTGGAACCCTGCTGCCCCGGGAACCAGACCTGGTCCAAAGTCACTCCTGCTAGCTGGCAGTGACCCCTGCTCTGTCTGCCACAGTGGGCGCCGGCCAAGGCCCGCCGGGCAAAGGGCAAGGACTGCAGAAGCCAATACCAGGGATTGTCATGAAGGGCCCGTGACAATGGCATTCCAGCTCCGGCCCCAACACACACTTCCGCACTGGGGGCTCCCCTACACCACGGCACCAACCCCCAGCGCGGCTGGGCACAGCCAGACACAGCCCTCCTTGCTTCCTGTACCCGCTGTCCACCCGCTCAGAGAACTCACAGCCGGTTAGCAGGGGCCGGGGGCAGGCCGCACACGCCCGGGCCCACGGTGCGGCCCGAGTTCCCAGGACAGCCGGCCTGGCGGACGGCTGCTGGCACCGGCCCCCGTGCGGTGGCAGCCTCGGAGCAAGCAGTGTCTGACGCACACCTGGACTTTCGGACCACACCAGTCAGCGGGCTTTCTTTTTATTATTGAGTCAGTCTGCGTAAGGTCTGTTACCTGGGATGAAAGTGTCCCAACTGCTCCCCTGGCCACAGGGAGAGGGGAGGCCTGAGAGAGGTACCGGCCCCCTGGACACCTGGAAAGAGGTGAGGCGGGGCAAGAGGCCTGGGCGGGCTGTGGTCCCCACCCGCAGTGCCCACGGTGTAGCAGACTGGCTGACTCCAGCGAGCCCCCGACACAGCTGACCAGGCAGGTGAGCGTCGCCCAGGTGGGTGGACAAGCCCAGGGCTCCAGGGGCCTCCCACGAGCCACGTCGTCCCTTGGGGGTGTCCTCATCTGGGGTCACGAGCTGTGGTTCAAGGCCTCAGAGAGGAGAGGACCTCGCTCTGGTCCTGTCCTCCTTCCGGTCCCTAAAGGTGCCTGGGTCGTGCTAACTTGAGGAGCTGCAGCTCACAGGGCTGAGAGTAGGCCTTGGTCCCCAAGAGGCCTCTGAGATCGGGCTTGCCGAACAGAGACAGCTCCCGGAAGTGGGAGTAGAAAGATGCCCGTGTCCAGAAAAGAGCCACTGGGGTTCCCCAGAGGGTGAGAGGCAGTCCCGCTGCACCCACCACCAGTGGGGTCAGGTCCTGGGGGGCGGGGCGCTGGGGTGCTTGGGGAACTCAAGGAGTTCCGCCCCTAAGGAGCCCCGAGGCAGCGGAGTCTGCGTGATGGGGGAGCAAGCAGGGAGCTGCCCCTTGGCCTGCGGCCGGGGTCAGCTGTGGAAGGAGGACCAGGAGACGCCGGAGTCGTAGAACCTCACGCGGCTGGGCCAGTCGCCATCCCCGCTGCCCTCCCTGTCCTCGTCCGAGTCCTCGTCATCTCCACTGGACGCCCCGCAGCCGGCCCTGGCCGGGGACCCCGCGCTCTGGCCCTCCTCCTCCTCCTCTCTGCGCTTCTGGGCGGCCAGCTCGCGGTAGCAGAGGCTGCAGACGCGCAAGGGCTTGGGCGACAGGCGCGGCAGCAGGAAGCGCGCGCGGGAGCACTCGGCGCAGACCACGAAGCCGCACTGGCGGCAGTGGTGGCGCCGCGTGAGCGCGGAGAAGCGCGTCTGCGTGCAGCGCATGCAGATGTCGGTGGCCTTGTCGGGGATCCAGGGCGCCGCGTGCTCCGTGCTGGGCGCGCGGCCGGTGGCGAGCAGCTGCCGCCGCACGCACTCCTCGATGTGGCTGATCCACTCCTGGCGCTCGGTGGCCGAGGCGGCCGACACCACGAAGGACTTCTTGGCCGTCCGGATCATCCAGCGGTTCTTGGCCTGCAGGGTCTCGGGCAGCGGCTCCAGCGTCACCTCCTCCAGCGGGATGATGTGCTGGCTGCGGTACTTGCGCTTGCTGAGCACGATGCTGCCGTAGACCAGGATGTCGCTGAACAGGAAGAAGATGCGCGGCTTGGCCTTCTTGCGGCACTCCTTGGTCAGCACGCCCTCGCCCAGCAGCACGCGGCCCGGCAGCGCCAGCGGCTGCCCCGACGCCCCGAAGCAGCTCTCCACCTCCGCGATGCGCTGGCTGTTGATCTCGGTGTTGGCCAGGTACTCCACCATCTTTCCGGCTGCGGAGGGGCGCACACAGGAGTGGGCGTGGCACCGGGACCACTGTGCCCGCCCCCCGTCGCCACGCCCCCACGTTCACCCAGCAGCCGGCCCTCAGACAAGGAATTACTGGGTGGTGGGGGAGCCCCAGGGAAGGGAAGGCAGCGGCAAAGACATGTGACCGCATAGTGCCACTGTAGGTGGTGGGAACACCCCCTGGGGAGCCTCAGAAGATGGGGTACAACTCATTCCCTCACTGCCCACCCAAGGGATGAGGATGCTGAGCCCCAACTCCCACCAGGGGCTCCCAGCGCATTAACTCCCTGCGCGGCGGCTGGTCCCAGGTACAGGCCAGTCCCACATGCGGGACAGTAGGGCGTCCGCACCGTGCCCCACGCCAAGCCATCCCTGCAGCCCTCGCTCAGCCCGTGAGCCCAGCGGTCACTGCTGTCACCTCAGGTGCCGTGTGCTGACTGCTTCCTCCACGGCACATGAGGCACACCTCCCGAAGGAGCCACTGAAGGCCCAGGGGAGGGACACTCGGCCTCCGCTTGTAAGTCAGGGCCCGGAGCTTGCCCCCTGGGAGACGGGGCCGGTCCATCCCTTTGCCCACGAGGGTGAGGCCTGCTCTGTCCTCCTCGGCCAAGCACTAGGTGTTGCTGGCCCTGAACCTCACCTGGGCCTGCCCACTTCGTCCACACACACCCCTCCTGACCCGGCTCTGAGGGTGAGCCGCCGGTCCTGGCCTCCCCGCTGAGCTGCAGGCACGGGCCAGCCCGCCCACCGAGACGCTCCTCCGACTCAGCAGGTCTGGCGGTTCTTTTCCACAGGCAGAGCCACCATCTGCCCCAAGTCTAGCACTCACCCTGGACTCTCCTCTTTCCTGGGCCCCCGTGCTCCCCCCGAGCGAGCGCGCGGCCCCCGTCTCCCACGCAGCCCGAGTCTGCCGACGTCCCACCGCAGCCTCCCTGTGAGGCCCACGGCCAGGCGCCCCTGCCCGAGTCAGGGTGCCCTCCATCCCCCGACCCGGCTCAGAGTTCATGTCCCTCTCAGAAAGGGTCAGACAGCGCCGCTCGGGCAGCCTGTCCCCCACCGAGGGCCGGTCGGCAAACGGTGGCTGGAGGGTGGATCTGGCCCACGGCCTGCCTCTGTAAATGACGTTTTACCGGGATACAGCCGTGTGCGTGCGTGTGCGACAGTCCGCAGCCACTCTACTGGGTCGGGGGCGGCAGAGACCGCAGCCGCTGAGCCCGAGGCGCTCCCTGTCTGGCCCTTTACAGAAGGGTTCGCCGACCCCCTTCTCCAGGACGTCACCCCATCTCGCTGTGCCTGCACAGGTGTTCCTCGTCTGCCCACCGTTTGTTTGCCTGTGTGGTCTCCCTCCCGCAGATCTAAACTCCCGGCGAGCAGGCATTTCACTGCTGTAGCCCCAGTCCCTGGAACGCAGCTGAGCGCACAGTAGGTGTTTGGAAGGGGTGACCTTCCCAAAGCTCCCGAGGGCGCACCATGCACGACTCAGCTCTTACGTGTCAGAGGAAGTGGGTGAGGGCCACCGTGGCCACGGGCGCCCGGCACAGGCGCACAGCACGCCCCGGCCGAGCCGGCCCCACGCGGTGTTTCTGGGTCAGCGCTCTGTGGTCCCGACAGCCAGGCCACCTGTGGGGAGTCGGGCCGGCTCAGAGGCTAGGGGCATTGCCCAAGAGGGGGGCTCAGCCCTGTCACGTGCCCCTGGCCTCTCACAGACCACAAGGCCTGCTGAGAAGCGCCGCCCACACCGCCTGATGTAACAACCACTATTTTTAGGTTGCTGGTGCTGGCTGCCTGCTGCCAGGACCAAGCACTGTCCCTGCTGCGGGCAGTCTGGCAACATTCCAGCGGCCACCCCAGGACCCTGGGCTGAGGGCTGGGCCCTGGGCTGGGCGGAGGGCGAGGCAGCCAGGCCCACTCGCAGAGTGGGGTCACGCCTGCCGATACCGCTGCACCCAGCCTGGTGGGCGAGCAAGGACTGACAGGGCACCGAACGCGGAGAAGCAACCCACAGAATGGCACGTGGCGCGCCACGCAGGTCCGGGGGCCAACAGTTAAGCAG
>JAPYXV010005253.1:0-10688 GCA_028533065.1 Trachops cirrhosus
GATCGTTTCTATTTCCTTTTTCATGTTGATATAGTTTGCAGTGAGTTCATTCTAGCTTCCCTGTAGTTTCTGGTAATTCATTGAGAGTTCATGGAACTTCCTGATAATCATTGCTTTGAACTCAGAATCTGATTGTTGTGTTGTCCCTATTTCATTTAGTTTCTGAGGCTTCCTCCTTTCCCTTCATTTGGGGATTGTTTCTTTGTCTTCTCATTGTTCATGAGACTCTTCTTGCTAGCCTCAGGTTCTTAAATTGATCTGTTCTGGCTCCCTGGGTTTATGGTGTGAACTTCTGTGGTAGAATACCTGTGAGATTCAGTGGTGCAGTCTCTTTTGCCTATCCAGGTGTTCATAGTTTCCACCAACTCTGTTGTTGGTTTCAGACTGGCCAAACCGGTTTTTCTAGCTGGCTTCAGCACACTGAGGGGCGACTGTAGACAGTTTTTCTCTGTTCCCATTCAGGACTCAGTCAGCCTCTGGTGTACTGTTCTTAGTGTAGGCACACATTCTCCCCTAGCCTGTCTGGTGCCTCCTGGAAGGGACCTGTGTGTCGGGGCTGGGTGCAACTATGCGCGTTCTTGGGAGTTCACCAGCATGTGTTCCTATGTCCTGCGGAGCGCCTGCCCCTTTTCTGGGTTCAGGGGTGCACGCTCTCTGGATCCCGAAGGGCGCCCACTTCCCCCAAATTCACAGCCTGGGCGTTATAGGTCCCGGGAAGCGCCCGTGCCTTTTCCTTTTTCAATGCTGTGGTTTCCAAGACTGTCACCAAACCATGCTCTCTCCGGACTGGGGGCACAGGTGTAGAGGCAAGTGCCTTTGGATGCATGGGGTGGGGTTCCCACTTTCACCAGGGCTTTGCATAGGTGCTTACAGCCCCTGTGTGGGTGCCTCTTTATCTTCACTGCTGTCTCTGTGCTGTCAGGTAAACTGGCCTCCCCGGGTGCTGCTCAGTCCTTGTTTGGCCAGGGAGGGAGCAGATGACTCACCTCTCTCCCAGGAGCCCTGCAGCCGACCCAGGCGCGCCGGGTCTGGAGCTGCAACCCCCTGGTCCCCCCGCTGATCCACGTAGTCTCCTTACCCTCGGGTTTTTCAATGTCTGCTACAATTTGTGATCTCCTATTTTCAGTTTTGTCATGATAATGTTGGCTCTTTGCTCTGTTCCTACCTAGTATGGCGATTATTTTTCCCCCTGGGTGTGGGAGATATAGAATCTGCTCCTTCCTACCACACCACCATCTTCCTTCTCCTATCCTTGAAATTTTTATGTAAATCTAAAGCTCCTTAGCAAAAGGCAAAAAAAAAAAAAAAAAAAGGATGCTTGATAGTCAATGCTAGTCAAATCCCTCATGGAACAGCGCCATCTAGTGTTCTCTCACATAAATGGACCAATGGTGGTTTTGGTTCCTTCTCTTTTACCCTCTATACTTTTACCCTTAAATTCTATTTCAAAACTGAAAAAACAACAACAAAAAGACAATGAAACGGAAACATATCTCCCTCAACCCCAAGAAAGTACTCATAATCTCAAATGATTGACGCAATCAAGTGGAAATAACTTGGTTTCATTCACAACTTCAGCCTAGAATCTTTGTTTATAAAATATGTAGTTTATGTTGAAAACTTCAGTCCAAAACTAATGCGCACGAAAGATATTTTATCAAAAACACACACTTACTGAGTTGGCCAAAAAATTCATTTTTTTTCTGTAAGATGACTCTAGTAGCACTTAGTTAACTTCATTCTAAATAATTTTGTTAGATTGTATTGTGATAGCTGTCATATCAGCGTTCATTAAAAAGAAAACTCATCGAAATGGTGAGTTTTTGTGTAGTCATTTTAATATTGAAGACGGAAGAAAATAAGTGACATTTTTGGCATATTATGCTTTATTATTTCAAGAATGGTTCAAAAATGCCATGGAAACACACACGCACACACACAAAGGTTTGTGCCATGTATGGAGCAGGTGCTGTGACTGGCCGAACATGTCAAAAGTGGTTTGTGAAGTTTTGTGCTGGAGGTTTGTCACTGGACGACGATCCATGGTTGAGTAGACCAGTTGAAGTTGATAGCAATCAAATCAAGATATTAATTGAGAACAATCAATATTCATACCATGTGGGAAATAGCCAACATAATCAAAATAGCCACATCAATAAAGTTATTGGTGAAAATAAAAAATGCATCTTTTATTTTATGGAAAAAAACACAAATTTTGTGGTCAACCCCATACAAAAAACAGTGTAATAATATATTCACTTTCTTAGTTACAAAAAACCCCTTATAAAACAGCAGATCTAAAAAAAACAACAAACAAACAAAACAAAACAGCAGATCTCAATTCCAAGTGTCACTTCCAGAAACTGTAAAGCTCTAAGTTAATGTTGAGTTATTTAATTTTAACCCAACACATATAAAATTCCCTTGCTGAATAAGTTTATACTCATTTTAACATCATATTGTTATTTAAACCTTACACCTTTTTTAAGAACAAACAGTAAAAGAGGAAAGTATGAGCTCAATTTAGGTCTAACATGACTCAAGTGAAAAAAATCAAATGATTAGTCAATATGTTTATTGTTTTTGAACTAGCATGACTTTTCAAAATATGCCATAAAATGAAAGAAACACAGCTGAAATAACTGGAGCTTCCAATTGCAAATAACCAAAGTAGTAGTTTGCCTACAGTATAAATGGCAAAAAGTTACTTTTCCTTCCAAATTTCCTCTAATTGGCATGTAGAATAGGTGGGGGGAAATCCCACTTCAGTTATTATAGTAGCCCCCACTTTTCTGTGGTTTTGCTTTTTGGTTTCAGTTATCCAGTCACCTGCAGTCTGAAAATACATGAAAAATTCCAGAAATAAACAATTCATAAATTTTAAATTGCTCACAGTTCTAAGTAGTAGGTTGAAATCTCCTGTCATCTTTCTCTGCCCAGCCCTGGATGTGACTCAGCCCTTTTCCAGTGTCTCCGCTCTACAAATGCTCCCTGTCCAACAGCCACTCAGCACCCAACTCAGCTATTGGATTGACAGCCTGGCTATGGCAGTGCCTGTGTGCAAGTCTTCCTTATTTTACTTAATAATGGCCCCAAAGTGCAAGAGCAGTGATGCTGGCATTTTGGCTTTGCAAAAGAGAAGTTGCAAACTGCTTTTTTTAAGTAGAATAGAATGGTGAAAGTTCTCAACTTAATAAAGAAAAAACTGTATGCTGAGTTGCTAAGATCTACCGTCAGAATGAATTTTCTATTGGTGAAAAAAGGAAAAGAAATTCATGCTACTTCTGCTGTCACATCTCAAACTGCAAAAGTTTTGTTCATGGTGTGTGAAGTGCTTAGTTAAAATGGAAAAGGCAGCCCTGGCTGGTGTGGCTTAGTGGATTGAGCGCGGGCCTGTGAACCAAGAGATCACGGTTCGATTCCCAGTCAGGGCACATGCCTGGGTTGCAGGCCAGTTCCCAGCAGGGAATGCACAGGAAGCAACCATACATTGATATTTCTCTCCCTCTCTCCTTCCCTTCCCCTCTGAAGATGAATAAATAAAATCTTTAAAAAAAAATGGAAAAGGCATTAAGTTTGTGGGTAGGAGACATGAACAGAAAATGTGTTCTGACCGATGGCACCGTGTTGGGCCAGAAATCATTGAGCCTCTAACAAAGACTTCAGTAAAGTGTCCCCTACACTAAGTGACATGAATCAATCCATTTACTGCATGTGAGGGATGATTACACAGATTCAGGACTACATTTGGACTGCAAAATATAAAAACTACTGGGGAACCAGGGAGAGAGGACATCCACATAACCATTTTATGTACACCATATTGTTATATGTGTTCTATTTTATTATTATTAATTGTTAATCTCTTATGGTGCCTGATTTATAAACTACACCTAGTCATATGTATGTATGCATAAGGAAAAACATAGCACCTATGGGGTTCATACTATCCACGGTTTCAGGCATCTATGGGGGATCTTATAATATATCCACCACACTGTCATTTGAATGACCCTTTGCCCTCTTCTGACCATATTATGGTCAGAAAACATATTAAGATAGGTCCCTGAAGCAATTATTTCTATCATGCCTTGGTTAAGAGGCATGCATTGTATTAAGAAGTCATCTTCCAGGTTAGATAGATTTTTGTTTTTCAGATTTCAATGAGATTTGGTGGGTAGAGAACTTAAAGGCTCTGATAACATTTTTTCAGGTTATAATTTATCTTAGTTTTGTATGTCCTTTTTTTTCACATAAAAACTTCTCTTAGGTTTGAGGTTTAAAAGTTTTCCTGAAATCCAGCAACTTATTGTCCAATGTAAATCGTAATATCTGAGGTGTAATGTATCTGCTGACAATTTGCCCCATTTTATTAGTTGATATCTTTGCCCCAAAATATTAAACCTGTCTAAGTACTAAAAATAAAACAAAGCAAAACACCAGTGACAGCAGACCACAGAAAAATGTTCTGGAATGTAAAATACATAGCAAACAGTTGTAGAATGTTTTTTCTGAAAAGCTTAGTCTAAGAGAACTATGTAGTAATACCCTACAGTACAGGAATTTGGACATTGATTCTGACAGATAAACATGGTGATGACTGGGAGCTGTCTCCCCTTCTTACCTGGAAGCCTGTACCTCCCTCCCCCCTCTCAGTGCAACTCCTGCTTTGGGCAGCTCTCTCCTGGACTCAGGACTGCAAAGTGGTGCAAGCCAGGTGCCTCTGCACAGTCCAGCAGTCCCAGGGCAGCCATGATTTGTTGTTCTTCAGGCCTCTCCCCATCAATGGTGACACTTCCATGACGAAACAAACAAAGCTGGCTTTCCCTTGGTGCAGAAAGAGAAAGCTAAGTACTTTTCCTGATGGAAGAAATGAACAGAAAGCAAAACTCTCTACGGAAGTGATGACCCTGAAGCAAACAATAAGAGTTTGGGCTGGAGTCAACAGTCTGATTTGACAGTGGCTCTGGTCTGCACTGGGAATCTAAATGGAAACAAGAAGCAGCAATTCACACACGTCTGGCAGTGAAGCTCTGGGCAGGGTAAGGAACAGGGCCACAACAGCAGATGACACACACAAGAAACAGGTGACCACAGCAGAGTGGTTGGGCAAATGCCTGAGAAGTCCTGGGGACAGGACCTTTCTCCTGCCAACTTATGCTGGTGCACAATTACTTTAAGTCCTTCCAGAACGTTTGCCTCTTGTGTAACTTATCAGAACCACCATCACCCTTCAGCTGCATTCCTTGCCTTCCTGAGGGGAAGCAGGCCAAGGAATGCACTAGGAGCAAATGTTCAACAGAGAAACAACTGGCTGTGTCAGAAGACACTGTGCAGCACCCCAGACCTGAGAAGAAAAGTAGGGCTGGAGTTTAACAATGACCGAAGACAGACAGACTTACATTTTATGGCTATACAGGTTTTGTGATCCTGAGGATTTAACCTTTTTCTTCTCAAATTCTAGAACATTATAAAAAAAAGATTGGGCCCTGGCTGGTGTGGCTCAGTGGATTGAGTGCAGGCCTGTGAACTACAAGGTCACTGGTCAGTTTCCAGTCGGGGCACATGCCTGGGTTGTGGGCCAGTCCCTGGTTGGGGGCATGTGAGAGACAACTGGTGGATTCTCTCACACACCAATGTTTCTCTCCCTCTCTTTCTCCCTCCCCTCTCTCTCTAAAAATAAATAAAATTTTTTTTTAGAAAGAAAAGATTGGAGCTAATGTTAACAGTCTAATAAAAGCTTGTGATACGGCATATTTCTTTTTCAGTCTGTATCATAAATGTTCTGTACTATGGTAGTTTTCACAGATTTACAGGTTTCCAACCATCTTAAGATCGCTTGGCATCAAGGGGCTTGGTATTTTGAGAGAGTGGGAAGTGTGCCTGCAAGGTGTGCAAAGAGGCAGCTGTACCTGGGACAAAGCCCAATGGGGAGGAGCTGCCTCCACTACCAGCCCCTAAAAAAAGGGGAAAACCAAACCACAGGCAGGACTGGAAAAGAAGAGGAGGGAGTCTTAGTGGTGTTGGGAAGAAATGGCCTTTGGCTGTGCTGGAACGAGGAATGGTGGATTCTTGGGTGAAGAAGATAAAATTCATCTCCTAGACAGCAGAGGAGTGCCAGCCAAGAGCCAGGAGAGAGTGCCCATCAGGATTTGGCATGGGAGCTGGCCCTCGGGCAGTAACCTGTAGGCTCTGTGGGACTCTCCACTGCCATTCGTGGACAGCAGAAGTGACAGCTGTTGTTACTGGATTTCATTAAAACCAAATCTACAGACTGAGGGTACTGCCATTCCCCCACAAGGCTATAATCGGGAGTGAATGAGCTACTGTGTGTGAAGACGTTTGATACAGTATCTGACACAGAACAGCCACTCAAAAAAGATTTTATTTTCATGTCTCATAAAATGACATTAAGGATACTTACAAGTAAATGCTGGGCATTCGATAGGCATATTGCAGTCCTGGATGGTTTGGCTCAGTGGACAGAGTGCAAGCCTGTGAACCAAAAGGTCAGCAGTTCAATTCCCAGTCAGGGCGCAGGCTTGGGTTGCGGGACAAGTCCCCAGCTGGGGGCATGTGAGAGGCAACCTATGGTTGTTTCTCTCACACATCGAAGTTTCTCTCCCTTTCTTCCTCCCTTCCCCTCTCCCTTTCCTTCTTTCTAAAAAATAAATAAAATCCTTTTAAAAAAACATTCAACAGGAATATTCCAGGTGGGGTTCCCACCAAGTGAAATATGATTTCCCCCTCTCCCACCAGGCAAACAAGAGCCCTCAGGCCATAACACAGGGGACATTTTCTCCTTTCCTGCACCTTGGACCACCTGGGACCCAGGCCAGCTGCCTGAACTCTCCTTCCTTCTTTTGCAGAGGGTCCCAAGGAGGCTTTCTTCTCAATGGCAGCTACCACTGGCCTCTCCTTTGGGCTTTTTATTCTCTAAAACAGAATTCTCTAGTGTCCAAATCCTGAGTCAACAAATAGAAACCCCTGTGGGGTCCTGCTCTCTCTTCGAATTCTCCTGAGTGTGAGGTTTCAGCAGACACCTCCTCCTCACTTTCGATACCAAAGGAATGGTGGATTTAGTGGAATTTTCTTTGAAGGATGCCCTTTCATCGTGGTTATAAGTTGATTTAAAAGTAAATGAAAATTATAGACAATAAAAGTATTTCATTGTTTGTTAAGTGAAGTAGGCTTTCCATTTTAATACAAGTCCTCAGCATGTTGGTGTTTGTTGTATACTAACTTCAGGAATTGTCCATCAACTTTGCAAAATTTTATTCACAACTGTAATTATAAAGATATCCCCTAGGGTTGAGGAGATTTAAAACAATATAATGATTTTCAATGCCATTGGTAGGTGAGTTGAGGTCACACAGATTTGTAATTGAATGAGGGCTGGAGTATGCGCCACTGCAGGGGTGAACACATTCCCCACCAACCACCCAGGCAGATTAATGACCAAGCGCTATTTTATTAAATTTTCATGTAAAAAGAAAAAATCTCCCTCAGGAATCTCTTCAAAGTTGCAGTTAAATTATGCAATAATTTAAATTTGCTGTAATAAATTTCATACCAATCCTGAGTCCCCGGGATTAATAAAGCCATACAAAGATATATTGTGCTATAAGTAAGCTCTGGAACCTTCTGAAGAACTGAAGAGACATTCTCAAAGACACAGGCAGGGTGGGTGGAGAGGGCAAAGAGGGTCCTGAGGGCTAGTCTGTTGCCACCACTCCCTGCAAGGGGCCAGGCAGTGCCAGGGCAGGGTGCCATGTTCCCTATTCCCAGGAAAACAGCAAAGAAAAGGCATGCTATAGCACCTGGGTTCAGAAGGCCGTGGGAAATGGAATCTGGGTGGTTTGATACAATTCCCCTTGATTCCCAAACAGGCCCAGGTAGAAGGAGGAGAGAGCTGAACCTGATCCCAGATTTATTTCATTATTACAATTTACTGCTCTCACACTCCACAACACCCATGGAGCTTCAAAGGAAGGAAGAGTGAGAAAATAAGTAAAGCAATCAGTCCCCCTCAGTGGGACTCTTTCTCTTCCGTCAGTGTCCAGGACATCCTGAACCTGGATCTGCATGGAGGACAGCCTGGGTAGATGCGGGCGGAAAGGAATAGAGGGAGCTGATTCAGTGGGCACCTTTGACTCTCCAACCTGTTTTAAGTGACAGTGTTTTACACTGCTTATTTATACAGCAGCTAATTGTTGAGGTCTAATTTCAAATGTACAATTCAATGAGTTTTGGCATGTCTATCCTGTCACCTAACCACCACCACAATCAAATGTAATACATTGTCATCATACTAAAATGCTCCCTCCTGGCCCTTTGCACCTCTGCACCCTGTCCTGCCCCCAGGCAACTGCTGATCTACCTTCTGTCATCGTAGTAAAAATCTCATGTAACTGAAATAATATGGCACAAAGATTTTTTGCTTTGTTTTTAGAGGAGGGTCCCTGCTGCCCTTGGTAGTCATCAGGGTCCTGGCAACTCCACCTGTGTGGCTGCAAAAGCTCTCCAGTCCTGTTGACAGCTGACTAGCTTGCCAGGTCAGTATTGGACCTTTACTGTGCACCAGAGAGTAGACAGAGGTGGTGTGTCTTGCATATTTGTTACAAAGGAGCAGCTAGAAGACTTTCCAGGACTATCAGAGTGGAACTTGGCCAACTCTTCGCTCTGCCTTTCAAGATCCTCCTTCCCAGCCAGGTACAAGGAGAGAAAGAAGAGAGTGGTGCAGGCGCAGGAAACCACGTCCGGATGCAGGTGTCTCTCAATGGTGGAAAGAGGTGCTGAAAACGATGATAAAATTTTAGAGTGGAGTGTGTGTGTGGTGGGGATTGGAATAAAATCCCAGCACACAAGTTGGGTTTACATGTTTGATTTTCCCCTAATCCTGTATCAACTGAAATTCTCTTCAAAAAGTACTTTTTAAAAGACATCCTGGGTGAAGAGACTGGGGAGGAAATTTTTTTCCTTAAGATTAAATCCATGAGGGGCCTTTGGGAGCTGAAGAGAAGGGTGATGTCATCTGAAGGAGAGCACCTTGGCAGACAGGCCAGAAGCCAGGCTCAACCAATGACAGGCCCCAAAGTCAGAGCCCCTGGCCGGTTCTCGAAAAAGACTAAATCCCGCCCTGGGCTGAGATGGATGCAACCTGGGGGTGAGTAACTACATGAAGGCGTAGAGAGAAAGAAAAAGAAGGGCCCTTGATAAAATAAGATTGCTCAAACTCTTACAGGTGTACCTTCTTCCAAGATGGTGTCAATAGAGAAAACCTGAAAGCAAGAATTTTGTTTTTTGTCTGTTTTAATGTCCCCTAGGGAAGGGGATAGAAATCAATATTTCTCGTCTAAGCTGTCAGTTACTGTGTAAAGTGCTTAATGTCCATGTCCTCATTAAAAAAAAAAAAAAACAAATTATAAACATTTCCCCTGTTTTTGAGAAAAAACAGCTCCTTTTTGAGGAGCTGGCATGGAAATGAAAAGGGGCCTTTTTATAAAAGTAAAAGTAGAAAAGCTTACTCTTCTTAAAGAGAATGGAAAAGCTAGCAGTTTATCAGGCATGCTTGGATGCACTATCATGTGTTGGCCAAATCAATTCAATAGCATTCACCAATAAATGAAAGAATGTTTAGATCTGACTTGTGGAAGGTTGAACTTTTTTCTGGGTAATTATAGAAAAAAAAGGGTGTCCAAGATTAGACTAACCAGTCACTTCCAGAATCACAGACAATCACGGTAAGCCAACTAAGACAGAGAGGCCTGAAAAAGTTAAAGAAAGGAGTAAGAAGTCAAGACATTTGTTAATTCTAATTTTTAATGGGAAGTATAATTAATTGCAAAGGTTAGTGTTCATGTACATAGACTAAAGGATGTCATTTCCTATAGCTCACTATGTAAAATGTTTAGCCTCTTCCATTTCACCCTAATAGAAAAGTGATGGTTGTTTGTGGGGAGGACTAGGGCACCCCTGAGGTCTAAGATATAAAACTTTTCTCTATATTTGGCTTCCACATAAAGAGAGTATTTCTTCTTTGGCACCTTCTTAACCTGGTTCCCATCCCTGACTGATGTCAGTGTTCCAGTGCATCACAGAAGAAAAGAGCACTGAACTCTATCTTGGTTCTCTATCTGAATCATTGCTCATGTACATGGTGAAGCTATTTCAATGTGAAAGCAAATACATTCCCCATCAGGCCCCCAATACATTTAGTGCCCACATGGCACCATGCACAGTTATTACAATATCACTGACTACATTCCCTATGCTGTACTTTACATCCCTGTAACTATTTTGTGACTACCAACTTGTACTTCTTAATTCCTTCACCTCTTTCACCCAGCCCCCCAGACCCCCTCCACTCTGGCAACTGTCCGTCTGATCTCTATACCTATGAGTCTTAAACAGTTCTCTTTTAGATCAGTTAAAAATAAGACAGTTCCACTCTAAGAAGACAAGCAACCCAGTCAAAAATGGGCAAAGGACTTGAATAGACACCTCTCCAAGGAGGACATACAGAGGATCCAGAGACACATGAAAAGATGCTCAGTATCACTAGCCATCAGAGACATGCAAATTAAAACCACAATGAGATACCACTTCACACTGGTCAGAATGGCCATCATAAACAAAACAACAAACAATAAGTGCTGGAGAGGTTGTGGAGAAAAAGGGCCCCTAGT
>JAPYXV010005254.1:0-10687 GCA_028533065.1 Trachops cirrhosus
GGGGAGAGCTGGGACTGGTGGCCCCCTAGAGGGCGTAGGGAGCCTCTCAGGTGGGAAAAATGCAATTTTAAAAGGCTTTGAAATCCAGCGCTTTGGGTCGTGGAAGGTGCACAGTAGGGCCTCTGTCCTCGGTGCTGATCAGTCCACCAATAAAATGCTCCCTTTTCATCTCTTGTTTCCTAGGAGCAATGGCGTCCAAAGAGGAGCAAGCAGTGAAAAATCTCAACGTGGAAAATGCTCAACAGGAACACGTAGGGTACCAGGCCCCTATGCACAATGGGGAGGAACCACGCCATTTGGCTGGGGGCAAAGCCCAGAAGCCTGGAGGAAATGTCAGACTGGGGTGGGTTAGGCGACTTGTGCCTAATTTTCGATGGGCTATATCGAACAAGCATGTTGATCACAATGAAGTGGGAGATAATATAGAAAAAATCGCAATGCAGCAGATGGAAATCAGGAGAAGGACTAGGGAGCAGCAAATGAGACATGATAGACATTTCCAAACTCCTGAACCTGATAATCATTATGACTTTTGCCTCATACCTTGAATCCTAGGGTTTTCCCTGAGGTTAGTCATGTGACCTCTGCTCTAAAAACTAGTTTATGATTTACTTTTCTGTAAACCTTTTGGTATTTCTTCTTACTAATTTCTAATCAAATACTGTTTTGTCTCAGTATAAAACTCTCTGTTGAGCAGGGTAATTTTACCCAGTTTTCAGAGAAAATATTCTTGTCATGTGAAATTAATAAAGCAGTTTAAAAATCAATCTTTCTTATCCACTCCAGTTTTTATTTTTGTTTATATTACCTTTCCTCTTCCAAATACCTGGACTCAAAATCTCAAATACTTTGAGTATTTTTTCTTGTCCCCCTAAGGATGGATTCTACTCATAATTTAACATGTGGTACCATTTTAAGGATGCTCTTCAAACTATTTTTCAGAGTGAGTCCACAGTGTGCATAAAACATCCTGGTGGGGTTGCTTTTTGAGATTGTAGGACCCCTGGCTCCTATCCTCCAAACCCACAAAGTAGGGATCAAAAATCTCCACTTTTTAGCAAACACCCGCAGTTAATTCTAATGTACAACAAAGCCTGGGGGCATACTGTGTGTATGTATATAGCTATTTAGATAGGGCCATGTATTATCATATATGTATTAAGTATAAATAAGAATAATAGCATGAATACTTACTTGAATTCAATGGGCAAAATGCATTAAAAGAAAAGTACAAGACCTTAAAATAGATGGATTAATAATGTGGTAGGGAAAGTGGCAGATGCGATTACTGGGGTTTAGTGATACTAAGTACCTGGTATATGTCTTGGGCATAGGGATCTGGCCTGGGCCATTTTCTATAGGACTATGTCATCTGGAAAAACAAAATACTTGATACTTTTGTGATACAAACTAAGGAAGGTCTAGGAGGTCTCAGCAAGACTGAGGCTGGTTTTTCATATTTTGCTTTTCTATATTTCCAATACAGATACTGATTTTTTGGAATATAGCAGAAAGAAATCTTGAAGACCCTCCAATCTAGTGAGGATTACCACCCATTATGGCTCTTGAAATCACTTTTGTGGGTCATAACAAACAAAAGAATAGAAAAAACATCAGCGTCTATCACTGATGAGTAGTGTTAAGAATTATTTAGAGAAATTTAGTTTTACATGTAGGAAATATTGTCACCCTATAAAAGGTATTTTAACAAGTATTTATAACTCTAGGTTGCAGTAAAAAAAAATTGAAAGTCACTTTTTCAATCCAAACTTAATTTCACAGGTGAGGAAACTAGGTAACAAAGTGATTTTCCCAACATCACACAGCCAGTTATATTGGTAGAGCTGGGACCACAATGACTGTTTCAGGATGCTTGTCTCCTTACCACAGTGCCTCCACAAAACCTGATACGGAAATTCTTCCTGTGTGTACTGATTGCTGGTGGTGTGTATAAACAAATATTTGCAACTTACACAAAATCATTGTGTATTTAATGATCACACTTTAGTCATCAGAGTCCCTGCATGTTCAATTGAGAAATATGTTTAAGGAGGGCTTGGTGCCCCTTATAACATTTTGGGGCTAGAATGATCTTTCATCTGTCTAGAAGAAAGGGATGATGGAGTCTGATCTGAAAATGCAAGGTGGTGAACTCATAAATGTTTCTTAAAGGCTAAGTGATTGAGTGATGTTAATGAATGGGGTTTTGGTCCCTTGAAAACCAATACTATACCTTCTATACCAATTCTAGATTTCCCCAGGTAGCCTCAATTAAAAATCCGAGGATATAAGGTGAGATCAGAACTTGACCTGTACAACTGAAGGAAACCTCATCAATGTTTTTGGGTGATGGTGAGGATAAGGACAGACTTCCTGGAAGAAGTAATGGTCATTGTTGGTGTTCAGAATATGTTTTTTTGAAGACCTGAAATAAATCTCCCCTTGCTGTTTCTGATGGAGAGGAATGATATGGTCAGAACTTCAGAAAGTGGTAAAAGTCTGAGAACAATATCAATGTGATTGGTTGAAGGAGAATCAAATTAAAGATCCCCCTCCTCGGTGTTTATTTGATGGTGGGGGATGAGTACAGAACTTTCTAGAAACAAAAATTCAGGGACCATGATCAGAACATAACTGAAGGCAAACTAAAGGAAGCACCCTTTCCTGGGTGTTTCTGCAAGGTTGGTGAAGTAAGGACAAAACTTTGTAGAAAAAAGTAAAAGTCACAGCCAAGTCAGAAGTTTATTGAGAGAATTGAGTTACCACAGTGATCACTTTCATTAATTTATACATCCCATGGGAAGGAGTATCAACTTTTCTGATATTCATGGGCAGTACATACTGAGTTTTTAAGATGATAATAGAGAGATGTCATCGATAATGTCCCTAAAGAGTACTGTAAAATAATTTAATCTCTTAACAAAAGTAAATCAACCAGGGACAACACAAGGGTGTAACATGTTCATCCATATTGGTTATTTGTATATTCATGTTTGTAATTTTTTTGTTTCTTGAAAAGATATAGTAAAAAGAAAATCTTACCCTTTGTAACAATATGAATGGACCTGGACAGCATTATGCTAAGTGAAATAAACCAATTGGAGAAAGACAAGTACCATATAATTTCACTCATATGTAGTATCTAATGAACAAAATGAAGTAACAAACAAAATACAGACTCATAGAACAGGCTTGACAGCTGTTAGGGGGCAGAGTGTTGGGGCGCTGGGATTAAACAAGAAAAAATCTCATGGACACAACAGTGTGGTGATTGCTGGGGGGAGGGGTGGAAGGTAGGGGGAGGAAGGTATGGGGGGTAAATGGTGATGAAGGAAACCTGGGGTGGTGAACACACCATACAGTGTACAGATGATGTGTTGTGGAATCATGTACCTGAAATTTGTATAATTTTGTTGCCCAATGTCACCCCAATAAATTCAATAAAAAGAAGAAAAGAAAATATATATAATTTTATAGATTTTGAAGCAAGGCTTGAGATAGAAACCTAATAATTAATGAGAAAAGGAAGATCTCTGAAAAGAGGAGTCAAACTTTCAGTTACATGTGCTGTTGTCTTCAAATACAGAAAATGAAGATATCATTGAGGGAGTCTAAGGAGATCAGCAAGGAAAAAAAAATGAACTTACTTACAATGAAAAGAGCAAAAACAAATAAACCAAAAATCGTGAGAGTAAAGCACCAAAACAGGTTATCACTTACAGTCCTTTCGGCCTCCATCTACATGTGAGCAAGCATTATTAAAGTATAATTAAAGTTTTAAAAGTACCTAAAGCATTCAATTTGATATGTTTTACACATATATTTAGGCCTATGAAACCATGACCACAATCAGAACAGCAAACACTTCCATTATTTCAAAAAGTCTCTGTTCCCAAATGTAATTCATCCCTCCTTCCACCCCCAATCCTTGGCAAACTCCAATCTACTTTCTGTCACTATAGTTTGCATTTTATAGTATTATTTTATATTAATTGAATCATAGAGGACACACTTATTTTTGTCTGGTTTTATTCATTAAATATAATGATTCTGCATGTAATAATAGCATATTCTTTCCTGCAATATGGTGAAGGTTTATCCACTCATCTATTGATGGACATTTATAGGTACTTTCTATTTTGGGGCTATCACAAATAAAGCTGATATGAACATGCACCTACAAATTTTTGTGTAGACATGCTTTCATTTTTCTTTGGTCAATACCTAGGAATGGAATGGCTATGTTATAGGGAAGTTGTTAAGTTTAACTTTTAAGAAACTTAAAAACTTTTCCAAGGTGGATTTACCATTTTGCATTTCCATCAGTAGGGTATTGGAGTTCCAATTTCCCCCTCATCCTCACCAATGCTTAGAATGGTCAGGGTATTTTTGCTAATATTTAAAATTTTTTTACCATTCTAAAGGGTGCATAGTGGTATCTTGTAGTTTTAATTTCAATTTCTCTGGTGACTAATGATGTTCAGTATCTTTTCATGTGCTCATTAGCCATTCATATGTCATCTTTTGTGAAAGAATTTTTTCACATATTTTGCTTATTTTTAAATTTAGTTGCTTGTCCTCATATTATTGAGTTGCAACAGTTCTATAAATTCTGCATTTGATTTCTTTGATATATAGGTTATGATTTTTTTCTCTTATTTTTGGCTTGCCTTTTCATTTACTTAATGGTTTCAAAGAACACAATTTTTAAAATTTTGTAAAGTTCATGTAACTCATTTTTTCTTTTATAATTGTATTCTATTTAAGAAATGTGCACTTAAGCCAATGCAATGAATGTTTTCTCTTATATATTCATATAATAGTTTTATATTTTAGACTTTTCATTTTGGTCTATGAACCATTTCAAGTCAATTTTTGCATATGGTGTGAAGTAAACTCTGGTGTTCATTTTGTTCCATGTTGATATCTAATTACTACAGCACCATTTGTTGAAAATAGTTTTCTTTCTCCATTGCATAACCTTTGTACCTTTCCAAAAAATCAAGTACTCATATATGTAGGCCTATTTCTGTACTCCCTATTCTGTTCCATTGATCAATATGTCTATCTCTTTACCAATATCAAACTGTCTTGATTACTGTAGCTTTACATTAAGTCGTGAAATGAGGTAGGGAAAGTTCTTTCAACTTTGTTCTTCTCTATTAAAATTGCTCTAGATACTCTAGGTCCTTTGAATTTTCATATAAATTCTATAATCAGCCAGTTATCTACTATACTTTTTAAGCTTGCAGGAATTTTTATCAGAAATCTAGACAAATTTGGTGAGAATAGCTGTCACAGGTGGACACAGGTAATCAGGTTCTTGATGATCGCGGATAAAGAATTGAACTGAACACACAGGGAGTTTATAGCCTAAAGAGAGAGCAGACCGATTAAGCTATAATACACCCCACAGAACATGGAAAGCAAGCCATCTCTGAACAGAGATTGACCTCAGGGACTGGAGGGATTCTATTCTTATAAGGCAGATATTTCCTGACTAGTTTTGGTGGGCTTTTATTATGCATGTACAAGTAGTTATATTACTTTAAAGCTACTGTGCATGTGTTCTCCCATGATTTTCCTTGACTGGCCACTGGAGAAGGGGTTTGCACAATGTTAATTTATTATAATGCTATTATAATGAAGCAGGGGCCATGTAGCATTTTATGTGTAGGTGCATTCATGATTCACCATGATTCAACACTTTTCCAGAAAGTGGGAGCAACTGGTCTTAAAACAGGGTCTCTGTCCTGTATCAGTGTCCTTTATCTTAGCCCTGGGGCACCTCCAGAGCTTCCTCCTTCCTGACTATCTCCTGCCTCATAGCTGTATTAAGAGTCTCTCAATACTTGAACCTGGTATAACTTCTATTTATTCAGCTCTTATTAAATTCTCTCAACAATGTTTTATAGTTGTCATTGTAAGGACCTTGGGCATATTCTGTTAGATTTACTCCTAGGTATTTTATGGGTTTTGTTGCTGCTATAAATGGAATTGTAAAATTTAATTTCCCAATTGTTGTTACTATATAAAAGTACTACTGATTATTCTATATTAAACTTGTATACTATGAAATTGCTAAATTCATTTATTAGTCGTAGTATAACAGAGTGAAATGCTCTGTCTCTCCCAACCTTATCTTATTCCAGCTTGCATTGTTCCCTTGACTTGTAGTCTAATAGCTTCTGCTATAGACATGCTAATCATTTGAAGAATCCTGCTTGTAGCTTGAGTTTTTAAAATAGCCACTTGCCTGAAGGTGCCTCTCCCAAGAAGGTGAGGGAAATGTGTACAAAAACAATTCTTTATGAAAGATTTGCAGAAGTCTCAGATCGAAGTGAGATTAGTCAGAGTCAGTGAATGAGGAAGAAAAATTTAGAGATTTTGAGGTCTTCCCTGAACCCCTGATGGCTCCCAGATACTTTTGATTATCAAACACCACTTACCCTTCCCATTTTCCCTTCCTTTGATATAAAAGAAGAGAGAACTTTGTGCTTGCTTACTATGGATGTGAGGACCTGCTAGCGCCCCCATCATCTCTTTTTTGTTACTGTTCTTTTTATTGAGTTTATTGGAGTGATATTGGTTAATAAAATTATATAAGTTTCAAGTGTACAGTTCTGTAATACATCATCTGTATATTGCATGTGTGTTCACCACCCCAAGTTAAGTCTCTTTCCATCACCATTTATCTCTCCTATACCCTCTTCTACATCCCCCAGCTCTTCTTTCCCTCTGGTAATCATAACACTGTTTTCTGTGTTTATGAGGGTCTTTTTGGCTTAATCCCTTCACCATTTTCACCCAAACCTACAAACCCTCTCCCCTCTGACAACAGTCATTCAGTTCTCTATGTCTATTTTATTTTGTTTGTTAGTTTATGTTGTTCATTAGATTCCACATATATGTGAAATAATATAGTACTTGTGTTTCTCTGGCTTATTTCACTTATCATATGTTCTCCAGAGCCATCCATCTTTCACAAAAAGTAAGATTTCCTTTTTACAGCTGCATACTATTCCATTCCATAAGTGTTCTGAAACCTTTTTATCCACTCTTCCACTGACAGACACGTTGGCTGCTTCCAAATCTTGGCTATTGTAAATAATGCTGCAATGAACACAGGTGTGCATATATTCTTTCTAATCACTGTTTCCAAGTTCTTCAGATATATTCCCAGAAGTGATATCACTGGGTCATAGGAAGATTCATTTTTAATCTTTGAGGAAACCCCTTACTGCTTTCCACAGTGGCTACACCACTCTGCATTCCCACCAATAATGCTGTAGGATTCCCTTTTCTTCACACCTTTGCCAGTACTTGTTGTTTGTTGGTTTATTGATGATAGCCATTCTGACAAATGTGAAGTGGTATCTCATTGTGGTTTTAATTTGTGTTTCTCTCATGATTAGTGACATTGAGCATCTTTTCATATTTCCATTGGCCATCTGTTTGTCCTCTTTGGAGAAGTGTCTCCAGATGTTAAGCCCATTCTTTAAGTGGATTGTTTGTTTATTGTTACTGAGTTTTATATGTTATTTATAAATTTTGGACATTAATTCTATATCAGATATATCATTGGCAAGTATGTTCTCCTGTTTAGTGAGCTGTCTTTTCATTTTGTTAATGGTTTCCTTTGATGAGCAGAAACATTTTAGTTTGAAGTAGTTTCATTTATTTTCCCATTTGATTCCCTTGCCCAAGGAGATATATAAGAAAAAAATATTGCTACAACAAATGTCCGAGATTTTACTACCTGTGTTTTCTTCCAGGATTTTTATGGTTTTGAGTCTAACATTGAAGCCTTTAATCCATTTTGAGTGTATTCTTCTGTACAGTGTAAGAAGGTGGTCTAGTTTCACTTTTTGCAAGTATCTGTCCAATTTTCCCAACATTTATTGAACAAACTACCCTTACCCTATTGTACATTTGTGCCTCCTTTGTCAAATATTAATGTACTATAAAGGTATAAGTTTATTTCTGGGCTCTATATTTTTTTGTATACTCCTGATACCTGAGAATAAAATTTCTCAGGTCTATTTTATTGTTCTTCAAGTACAGTTATATCCATTCCCCCCTCACTCCCCCCACCCAGCCATCCCCACCTCCCAACTCTGATCCAACCCCACCCCCTTGGTTGTGCCCATGTTTCCTTTATAGTTGTTCCTGAAAACCCTTCCCCCTTTTCCCACCATTATCCCCTCCCACCTCCACTCTGGTTACTATCAGATTGTTCTTAATTTCAGTGTCTCTGGTTATATTTTGCTTGCTTCTTTGTTTTGTTGATTAGACTCCACTTAAAGGTAAGATCATATGGTATTTGTCTTTCATCACCTGCCTTACTTCAATTAGCATAATGCTCTCCCGTTCCATCCACGCTGTTGTAAAGCGTAGGAACTCCTTTCTTTCTGTTGTGTAGAATTCCACTGTGTAAATGTACAATAGTTTTTTCATCCATTCACTTACTGATGGGCACCTAGGTTGCTTCCAACACTTGGCTATTGTAAATTGTGCTGCTGTGAACATTGGAATGCATAGGTTCTTTTGGATTGGTGTTTCAGGATTCTTAGGATCTAATCCTAACAGTGGAATTTCCGGGTCAAAAGGAAGTTCCATTTTTACTTTTCTGAGGAAACTCCATACTGTTTTCCACAGTGCCTGCACCAGCCTGTATTCTCACCAACAGTGCACTAGGGTTCCCATTTCTCTGCATCCTCTCCAACACTTGTTTATTGATTTGTTTATGATGCCTATTCTCACTGGTGTGGAGTGGCATCTCACTCTGGTTTCAATTTGCATCTCTCTGATGGCTAATTATGCTGAACATTCTTTCATATGTCTCTGGGCCCTCTGCATGTCCTCCTTGGAGAAGTATCTGTTCAAGTCCTTTGCCCATTTTTAATTGGGTTTCTTGTCTTCTTAGACTGGAGTCATGTGAGTTCTTTTTTTTTTTAACACTGTCCTAGGACAGAATGAACCACCTCAGTAGTTTCTGAGGCCAACACATTTCTGTCACCATAATTACTTTAGCAACCTGGTTCCCTTTACTTCTGCAACATCATGCAGAGTTAGTGATTGAGTTTGCATGAGTTCTTTATATATTTTGGAGATCAAATCTTTGTCTGAGGTATCATTGGCAAATATGTTTTCCCATATGGTTGGTCTCTTTTCATTTCAATGCTGTTTTCTTTAGCCATGCAGCAGTTTTTTAATTTGATGACTTCCCATTTATTTATTAATTCTTTTATGCCCTTTGCTCTAGGGGACATATCAGTGAAAATATTGCTGCGTGGAAATATCTGAGATTTTCCTGACTAAGATTTCCTCTAGGATTTTTATGGTGTCATGACTTATACTTAAGTCTTTTATACACCTTGAATTTATTTTTGTGTATGGTGTAAGTTGGTGATTAAATTTCACTTTTCTGCATGTAGCTGTCCAGATCTCCCAACACCATTTGTTGAAGAGCCTGTTTTTACTCCATTTTATGCTTCTTCCCCCTTTGTTGAATATTAATTGACAATAAAGACTTGGGTTTCCTTCTGGGCTCTCTATTCTCTTCCATTGTTCTATGAGTCTGTTCTTATGCCAGTACCAGACTGTTTTTATTACCGTGGCCCTCTAATACAGTTTGATATCAGGTATTGTGATCCCTCCTACTCAAAACTGCTGCAGCTACTCAGTCTCGTATATGGTTCCATATACATTTTTGATATATTTGTTCTATATCTGAGAAGTATGTCATTGGTACTTTAATAGGGATTGCATTGAATCTATAAAGTGCTTTGTGTAGTATGGACATTTTAATGATGTTAATTCTTCTAATCCATGAATATGGTATATGCTTCCATTTATTTGTGTCTTCCTTAATTTCTTTCTTCAGTGTTGTGTAGTTTCTGAGTATAGGTCACTTACCTCCTTGGTTAGGTTTATTCCTAGGTACTTTATTTTTCTTGTTGCTATATCAATTGGGATTTTTTCTTGATTTCTGTTTCTGATATTTCATTGTTTGTATACAAAAATGCCTTTGATTTCTGAATATCGACTTTGTATCCCACTGTTTTGACAAATTTACTTCTGAGGTCAAGTAGTGTTTTGGTGGAGTCTAGGATTTTCTAGGTATTCTATCATATCATCTGAAAACAGTGACAGTTTTGCTTCCTCCTTTCCAAATTGTATGCCTTTTATTTCTTTTTCTTATCTGATTGATGTGGCTATGACTTCCAATACCATGTTGAATAGAAGTGGTGAAAGTGGACATCCTTGTTTTGTTCCTGATCTTAGCGGAAAAGCTTTTAGTTTTTGCCCATTGAGCATGATGTTGCCTGTAGGTCTCTCATATATGGCCTTTGTTATGTTTAAGAAAGCTTCCTCTATTCCCACTTTGTTCAGTGTTTTTATTTCTTTAATTTTAGCTTTATTGAGGTATTTTAAATGTATTATACTGATTATGCTATTACAGTTTTCCCAAATTTTCCACCTTAATCTGCCATCTACCCTGCATCCCCCAACTCTCCAGCTTCTGCCCTTCCCCCCATTAGTTCACATTCATGGATTGTACATATAAGTTCTTTGACTTCTCTATTTCCTATACCATGCTTAACCTCTCCCTGTCTATTTTATGCCTACCGATTATGCTTTTTCTTCCCTGTACCTTTTCCCCCATTCTCTCCCCTCCCCCTCC
>JAPYXV010005255.1:0-10687 GCA_028533065.1 Trachops cirrhosus
GCTAGAGCTCCATGCAATTGGATTTTCTGGCATCTGGTTGCTCATAGATTTGAGATGTTTTGTTATAATCCTCTTGATTGTTCCAGGAAGGATAGGGTTTCTAGCTATGCCTCCATATTGGCAGGCACTGCCATCATTTCATAATCAGGTATTCTATCCCTTGCTCTCTTTCGTCCCCTTCCATTACCTCTGGCATGAGAGTGTTGTTACATTTCTTCTTGCCCCATAGATCCCTACAAGCATCCTTCTGCCTACAAAATATTATATTTTGTGCTGCTCTGATGAAGTTGCTCTTTCCCTATGTAGTTTTTGTGTGCAGATTTGATCCTCTGATTTATGCAAGGCACTGATTATTCTTTTGGTATATTCTTTACTTTAGATATGTTATTCTTTATTTGTGCCATGTTCTTTTTCATAGTTGATATGTCTGTTTTCATCATGTTGAGCATCCTTATTTCTATTACTTGAATTTACCAGTATGCTGTTTTGCTGTTTTTCTGGAGATTCCTCCCATTCTATTATTTGGGGACTCTTTCTTTCTGTATTTTTGTCTGTCTCTTTGGGTTTGTTTCTATGTATGAAAGACCTGCTGAGACTCCCAGAACAGGTTGGGTGTCCTTCTGTAGATATGCCCTTTGGATTTCAGTGGTGCAGTCTCCTTGGCACCTGAGCTGCGTGATCTTGAATGGCCTTGTATTGTTAAGTGAGCCTTCCAGTTGTGGTTTTTCTTCACTGCTGTTGTCCCTTTTTCTGGCTAGCTCAACACTCAGACTGTTTAGTTTTAGGTGGGGAGAGAAACAATGATTTGAGAGAGAATAATTTATTACTTGTCAGCCCTCCATGCCCCAACTGCTGATGGAACCTGCAATCCCTGCAAAGGGCTTGTATGCACCCTGGGTAGGGATGTAAACGGATTCTTTTAGAATGGGTTATGTTGTTCCAACCCACCGAGCTCCCATTTAATTTATTTTTAATTTTCAATGATACTGTGTACCTCTGGATAATGTGAATGATAATTTTCAAACACCCAGTGCACTCTCAATCATGGAATGTAGCTGTACCTTTGTTCATATTTCAGAAACATTCTTGAAATTTCTTATCACTTGTTGTACACAAGTAGTTCATATTTTACCTCTGTGAATTCCAGCATCTCAAGTTTTTTTTCAGCAGGTTCTCACTTGATTGTCTCTTTGTAAATGAAAACCTATGTATGCACATTTATTTATTTATATAGACACATATGTACATTTAGAAGTATATATATGCATATTTCCCTGGCTGGTGTGGTTCCATGCATTGAGCACAGACCTGAGAGGTAATGGGACACTTGTTGAATTTGCAGCCACGCCATGTGAAAGAGTTGCAGGCTACATTCTCAGCAGGGGAACCTATGAGAGACAAATGCGAATTGACATACCTCTCCCTGTCTTTCTCCCTCCCTTCCCCTCTCTCACAATATAAATAAATAAAATTTTTAAAAGTCTCAAAATGTAAATAGATAAATGTGTATGCATATTCATTAGTTTACAAATGTATGTATGCACGTTTCACATATAAGTGACTACATATGTAAATTTAATAAATGAGCATTGTACATATGAATGCATTTGGTCATGTAAACCCTTTGCATTAAAAATATATTTCATCTATTGTGTGTGTGTGTTTGTGTGATATTTGTGGGAATGATAATCTGTCAAAATTATTTTTCAGCTGATATGTTAGAAGTGTTCTTATAGGCTCCATTGCTATTTATGAAAATCCTGTATGACTCCCAACCAGGACTACCTTAAATTCCAGTCTGGGCTTAAGTATTTGTCAAATCAATCTTTTGTGTGCCTGCAGGGAAAATGCAGATCTTGGTTCCAGTTCTCAGAGGAGGTGCATTGCCCACCCAGAGAGCAAATAGTTCAAGGTAGCAATGTTCCTGACACCTCCCTGGGAAGGCCCTTACTTGTTTGTGTCCCTGCCATTCTTTCTTTAGGCATGCCCAATGTTGGGATTTCAAGGGTAGATAGCCACTCTTTCTTAACAAACCTCTATGTGCCATGTTTACCTTTAGGCCCCAAATGGCTAATCTTGGTCTAATTCATTGAGCAAAGGCCATCAAAGCAAAGGTAAACTTCTGAGTCCTGATTTTCAGCCTTCAATGAGTTTTCTGCCAATGAGGAAATCTTCATTGTGGCCTGTGAATGATGTCACTAGAGGTTTATTAAAGTTTTGCCCAGCATCTTAAATTGTTTTAAGTGGGAACCTCAGCCAGGGTGTCTAGTCATATAGCCAGAAACAAAAGCCTGCATGAGCAGTTCTGATGTATTCCCATTATTATTGTTCACTCTGTCTGAAAAGTAAATTAATTAGCATGGCATAAAGAAAATTACACCCAAAGTATCCAAGCTTCTTACTCGAAACTTTCCTGAAGATTTTCAACAAAGATACTCTAGTTCCTGGTACTACAGGATAATTTAGGATTATGTGACACCACCGCAGTTACAACATGGGAGAAAAGTAGCCAACCAAGCCGGAAACACAAGGTCTGCACAGAACGACCACCAGCGCTATGCTGAGTATTGTTTTGAAGTATTCAACCCACTCAAGTGCCCACACACATTTGATAGACTTAGTTTTTGTCCTATCATGGAGGTGAGAGAAACCAAGATGCAGAAGATTAAGTTACTTGCTGAGAGGAATATAGCTAGGATGTGACATCATACTTCAAATATCTGGCTACATTAGTTATTTAAAAAAAATCACATGGAAAACTAGAGAACACAATAGTATATCTTGTGAGATTACAAGAGGAATAAAAGTAAGAGAAAGTCCTCGTTTAATGTTATGTGCAAGAGTCAATCTGCATTCAGCAGTTGGACATCTGTGGGGTTCCTTGCCATTGTGCTGTCACACAGAGGCAACTTTGCCTCTTCAGGACACTCATATGTCTTCTTGACACATTCATTACATGCTGTAATTGCTTTGTAAGGGCAGGGACTCTGAGGCATTATCCCTGATATCACGCAAGCTACAAACTTTCCAAGTAAACTCCCATGAGCATCCACAGAATCTTCAAAAACCTGAAGAATGGCGCTTACTTGTGCACAAGGCCACTTCTTCTTTCCAAGTAGTAATGTAAAGAACCAGGCCATGGGACACAAGTCTTTAGAGCAACCACCAGTGTGTGGGGATGGTTGAACAATGACTGACTCTGGTGTCTGGGTTAACCATTGCCATGATCACCCAATGTTGCAGAGTGTAACTTGTCATCATCCCAGACCTCAGTCTATTCATTATCTCAGTGACCAAGAAAGCTTCCAACATCCTCCAGAGGTGGTGACTTGTCAGAACATTATCATTTCTGTGTCACGTGTCTGCTGAGTTCTTGGACAGCCCAAGGCAAACATTTGTCACCTCCTGCAAATTCTACATTGGGCAAAATTTTCCTACAGAAACACCCAGAAATAAACCTGGACCCCTGAGGGAACCATGCCCAAAGGGAATATAACTGAATTCAAAGTGTGAAGAGAACCACAGCTGATGTTTCAATACTCATGGATTTTTAAGTATGGTTGTCAGAATGCAAGAATTCCAGTGGCACTGTGATTGTGTCACCACGCCTAGCCAGTGCCACAGAAGACACAATGTGAAGCCCTCACAAGAGGAGAGAATCAGCCCCATGGCTCAGCAACATCGAGTTGCCAAATCAAGAAAACAGACACGAAAAAAAGATGATTTGCAATCTATAAAGCCTTGCCAATGTTGGCTCAATTTTGCTGGGGGCAATTGGCTTGCTTAACACCATTGAAAAGCAGGAAAATGTATTCCAGTATGGTCCCAGGCATTGTGTACAGAGGACAAATCTCAGCATTTAATGCTGGGATCGGAGGGAAGTGAGGCCAGAATCCTTACAGGAATGGGGGCACATCAGGGCTGGTAGGAGCAGTATCACCTCCTTCTTTGAACCTCACAGCCAAGGTCAGTGCTCATGAGAGTAATCTCTGTGGAAGGGCTCACCTTATTTTCCTCATGAACCTGCAGTGCCTCATACACAACGGAGAGAATTTGAGCAGTTACCTTTGGAAAAACATCTCACTCTCAAAAACAATTCGCATATTAGAAAGGACTGTTTTGGAAGAATCTCCATAGGGGAAAGTCAACAAGCTACATCAGGTATTGTGACATGCAAGTCTGCTTGGAGAAAGAGATATAGTCCTGGTGACCAGAGGCATTACTTTCATAATGTCATAGGCCTTGCCTATAGATGCAGTTGAGGATGGGCTATATTCTGGATTACTGTCTGTCCTCCTACTTTGCTGAGGACTATGCACAGGCAATGTCTCAAAAAACCTCTAGGAACCTGTAAGGGCAATGGTCTGCATACAACCAGCACACTTCCTCTGCACCCGAAACCTGCCCCTCTGTTCGGGCATAAACTTGGTTGTGGTTACGGTAACTCTGCGGAGAGAACTTGTGATTTTGCCTGCACAATCGCAGTATCCCTTATCCCGCCTACCAATGATTGGGTTAGAGCTTGTGGATGGCACACACCCAGCAAATCAGAATCCTACCTGGCAGTTATCTGGTGTTATTCTGGGCATGGCAGTTTCACCTTCTGGGGCGTTAAAGTAGGACCCTCTGACTGGGACATTGATTTGCAGATTCCTGTAGTAATACTGGAAACCTGCGTCAAAGAATCCAAGAAGCCAAGGGAAAGAAGGAGTGTGGGGCTGTCAGTCAGTCTAATAGCTGAGCTGTTCCTGAAACCAAGTCTGCCCCCAGGATTTTTTTTCCACAAGCGTTTCAGTCTTCATCTTGTGCAAGTTGTCTTCTGCAAGCCAGAGATGTGGCTCATGGTCTGTCCTATTGTTACATCCACTTTTCTCAGGTGAGACTGAAAAAGTAGATCCAACTTACATTGTATGGAAGTTAGTGGAGTTGTAGGATTCTCTCGCTTGGCAATTGTTCGTGATCAAACCTAGGTTGTATATCTCTGTATTCATTACACAGCAGTCAGCAGTGACAGCAATTTCAAATTCAACCTGAGGCAAGTAGGTACAAAACAGTTTCCAAGAGGCTGAAAAAGAACATCACAGTCCAGATAGAACCCATTTCTGTGGGGTTAGAACAAAGCAAGCAGATATCACCTTCAATTTTCTGGGACCCATCTGATATAAGGGAGAGAGTGCAAGCTCTGCTGCATGTGGCTGTAAAAAGGATGGACAAGGCATTTGCCCATACTGCATATTGCATCAGGGCAGAAGTACCGAACCACTTCCCTGAGAGGGGCACATTTCCTGTCACCCTCACTGCCTGACCCAAATAACTATATCCGCAGCCTCTGCTCCAGTGGGCGATCTTATTTCCCGTCAGGCCTTGGTGGGAGGGGAGTGGTGAGAACAGAGAGGCCACTACTTCCCACAGGCTGTCTTCAGTGGTTCTGCACACTAGGCCCCATCTATGTTCTTGTTCTGCTGTGTCCATGTGTCTCCATTTTTTAGACAACCTACTAAAGGGGGGCAAAGGCGTTCAGTTCCCTCAATGCATTCTCCTTCTGCAGTTGAGTGAGATTCGATCCCAGGAGAACATGGGAGCTGACCATGTGCCACAATAGTGCCCTGAAGCAGAGATGGGGAAAGTAGCACCTAAGCCAAATGGGTTTTGGCATCCTGTAAATGTTCGGAGATGGCCCTGGTAGCAGAGCTTGGTCAGAGCTCTCCTGTTATCTGGACCCTGGGTTGGTCTACCTTAGGTATGTGTAGGCACAACCTAGTACAATGAGGATCTAGCATCAAAGGACTGTGTGAGGGCATCAGTGAGAAGGCCCATGGTGTTCTCAGAACCTGGAATCTAGTGTGGGGAATGGGGTTGTTGAGAGATAACCCAGGACTCAGCAGTTAGCCAGACTACCCTGTGGCACTGCTGCCCATTTTAGTTTGCCCGGGGGTGGAGGGAAACAGAGCCGGGGAAGCCATATGAGACCAGCCAGGAGAAGGGCCCAAGTGCTCTGATGAACAAGGGACTCCAAGTAGAAGGTCAGGCTTGGAGGCAGTACTGAGATCTCTTCATGACACAGCCTTCTGGATAGCTTCTCTGCCTGTTACGTGTGCACTGGTGCAAGGGAGAAAACAATTATCCATGGCAGTGTATTCTAAGATGAGACAGGAGAATCCCCAGACTGCCCTCAGGTAAAAAGGATAGTACCCAAAGGCACATGACTGGTAAGTGCCACCTGCTTCAGAAATGTGCAAACAACTGGCCGCTGTGGTGTTTCTTCCCCTTACCTCGTGCAGAATGCATGGGGTTGGTCCTGTGTGACAAGAAGTGTAACAGCACAAGGTAGGGCTAGACAAATATCAAGCCTGTTTGGAGAAGGCTCTGAGTGATCGCCAGGAAAAGGGATACTAACAGGATGGAGAGAGCTGTGAATGGAGCTTCTGGAGTTTTCACCGATTGGGTATTCTGTGGATCGGCCTTCAATGTGCATGTGCAGCCTGAACTGGGTGTGGGAGAAAACAGCTTATAGAGTCAGAACACATAGTGTTTAAAACCTTGGAGAAGGCTCAGAATGTTCTGAGGGACTGAGGACATTACCTGGAGGGGCTGAGCTGGAGACAGAGCTTCCTTAAAGCTACACTAACTCCAATCCTGCAGAGTAGTCCTCTATCAGCATGGTGCAGGAGGCTCAAGGGAATGAGAGGAACCACATTTACACAGAAATGTCAGGGAAATGGGAACAATTTCAGTGTATAGGGGAACTGGGACACCACTGGAAGTCAGACAGTTGTGTCTAGGCAGAGCAGCGACCACGAGAGGCCCCAGTCAGTCTGTCTACTGAACTGGAGAGGAATTGAAAGCACTCACCAGGATCTCACTTCCATCCTTGGATGTGATAGATAAAGAAACATCCTTGAATGTTCTCCAAACTGAAGATAGTTTCCACATCATTTCCCTCTGTTTCACCAGGTGAATATGGACAGCAATGGAAGATGAGGGGAAAAGCTGCTATGAGAGCATGAAAAGGAATTACTCTGGGCTCTGCAGATGTCATAATGTGACATGATGGAGCAGAGTAGCCCGGTATGCAAAACCTGCTGCTAGGCTAACTATCTATCTGTATTCTGTCTATCTGTGGATCTATCTCTATCTATATCTCTCTTTCTCTCTATGTATCTATCTATGTATCTATGTATCTATGTATCTATGTATCTATCTATCTATCTATCTATCATCTATCTATCTATCTATCTATCTATCTATCTAATCTATCTATCTATCATCTATCATCTATCTATCCATCATCTATCTATCTACCTATCATCTATCATATATCTAGCATCTATTTATCTATCTATCCATCTGTCTACAATCTATTTATATATCTATCATCTATGTATCTATCTCTATCTCTCTAACTCTCTATCTATCTACCTATCTATCTTCTATCATATATCTATCATCTATTTATCTATCCATCCATCATCTATTTATAGATCTGTCATCTATCTATGTATATATCTCTATCTATCTTGATATCGCCTATCTAACCATGTATCTATCTGTCATCATCATCATCTATCTCTCTATCTATCTATCATCTATCTATCTATCATCTACCTATCATCTATCTAATTATCTATCATACCTCTATCTACCCATTATGTATTTATTGATCTGTCATCCATGTATCATCTACTTATCTATCTATATCTCTATGTATCTATCATTTGGCACCTATCTATCCATCTTCCCAAAGCTCTCTGCTGTGTTGACAACAATCTGAAGGAATTTTACTCCTTTGTGTCATAGCAGGGCTGGCGCTGACAAGGAAGTGCTCACACAATACTTTTGGAGATTTCCCGGACACATTAAGGGAGTCACAGCGGCTTTGTGGTAGAATAAACTCCACAGCTCCTTTCCCTTTAAGAAAAGCTCTTGTTTTTTCTCCAACACTAAGAGCCTCTCTACCAGCTGTCCGGTGTCAATGCAGGTTGGCCATTAAGGATGTGGTGCAGGAGAATGAGGTTCTCCTGAAATGAAGTATAGACCAGCCTCTCAATTGGATAAGCAATGTGGGGGTGCAAAAAAAACAAGACTGACCTCCTGACACAGACGTCATTGAAGTCAGGCTGGATACCAGGAGTAGACAATGCATGTGTTTGATGTTCAGCCACCATACAAAACACAAGCCATGAAATGTGATGTCAGTGGCTATTCAAACAAACTTTTGGAATGTATAAAATAATCATGAATATCTATGCACCCATAAATAAGCTACAAATGAAGAAAATATAAAAACGAATGATAACAGCAGTTTGGAATGGCGTTCATCAGGAGAAGAGGAGGTAGGTCTGTTGTTGAACACTGCTGAAACACCTGGCTGCCTGATGTTGAGCAAGAGCACATGTGGGAAAAATAGTAATCATGGTGATTAAGGGAGTTCTGGTTGTCGGCCAGGGCAAGGAGCAGTTGACCATTGCATCAGTTCCTGGTTTCAGACGTCATGGTGCTCTCTAGTTTTCCTAAAGTGTGGCAAGTACTGTTGGTCTGCTTTTATGTGTCTGGAGTTGAAACACAGCTGAAGTCATGGTATTATGTTGAAATTCATGGAAACTCTGTTAGTCTGGTCAACAGATATGAAAATGCATTGCTAGGAATCACTGATGCTGCCCCTAATGTAATTGTTATGCATGGGGATGCAAAAATAAAAAAAAAAAGGATACAAGGTGAACAAGAGGCCATGAGCCTGAATGAGGAAATTTGGAAGGTGAAGGTAGAAAGGTGAAATGACCTGGATAAATTCATGAAGTGTGTGCAAGAATACATGACATTTATTGTATATTTGTCCTGAAAGACCATCTTACTTTTGGAAATAGATTATGAACATAGCAGAAGTCAGAGATGATGCTTTGTCCCATTTAAGCATGTGAATAATACTAGGTGATTCTGCCAAGAAAAGCACAGGTATTCGTGATAGCTCAGAAAACATTTTCCATTCGTCTGTAGGCTGCTGTATCATCCAGAATTTTCTCCACCTAATGCGCATCTCCAGATTTGCAACCACTACCTATCAAAACACTTCATTACCTTATAGTCAAATGTTCTGGGGTGGCACTCACAGGGGGCAAATGGTGAGTATTTCCAAAACTAGTTGACAAGAAAATCTTCCTCATGGACACAAACACAGGTAATGGGAGGGAAACCTAGAGAGTTTCAGACATACAGAAATGTTTCATTACATGTTGATATCACAGTATCATAGTAGTGCAATCTCATCCTTGGCTGCTCTAAAGTACTTACAAACTTGTTAACACTTTCATAGTTTTATAAACCTTACGTGTTTGTGTCCATATACCAGTACACCATTCATCTGATGGACGATTTAATGCACAGTACTGTCATGCTGAATTGACAGAGGCACTATGACCCTCTGACTGAGGGGTGCTTACCTATGTATAGGCTGCTTGTAGAGCAGATGATCCCTGAAGAAGGAGGATATAGGCTACACAGTGGCAGAACTTATCACTCAAAGAAAGCATATCCAATCCCTGTGGAGATTCAGGTTTGATGATTAAAAATGATAAGTTATACTTGACCTAAGAACTTCATATAGGTTCACACTATTTAACAGAAACTTTCCCATGGTGGACTAACTTCCAATGGCCATCCACGTAGGAAGAAGTAACAGTTTTTTCTGAGTGTTAATTAGGTCAGCCAAATCCTGTTTAGACTCCTTTGGTCAGCATTGGAACCCTTTGAAAAGCTGATTTATACCTGATTTTTTCAGATGCCTCAGAATGCCTGTTGAGAAATGGGAGAATGAATGATGTCACTATTACAATTTAAACTACATTGAGTCAAAGAACACCAAAGACAATTTATCTTGAGGTGTCAAAAGTGAGGGCAGATGATCAGTAAATTTATAGCACCACTGTAATCTCACATTCAGACTGTGGCCCTGTGCAAAACACATTGGTGAACATCCACAAATGTCATGGCCACAGGAACCTTAAGAATACGCATGCTATGGATCATGAAACTGAAGAGCATTTGCCAGCAGTACAATTTTACTCAAACAGAATTGATGGGATCCAACAAATTGAAATTCAATAAACTTTCCAATATATGACAACATGCAAGTATCACATAGATCTTTTTTTTTTCTCTAGATGCTTTTAAGCCACCTCTACTTTTTTCTTGTCCCATATCATTATACTCACTTCTATAGAAAAAAACTGAAAAAATGGAGCCTGAAGGGATTGGTTTTGAATGGTGAATTCACTATCCACATATACTCTCAATTCTCCCTGTAGTATTCATACTCTTCAGGATCTTCCAAAAATTGTCAATGTAGTACTAAAATCCACGTTTTTAAAATATACAATAAGAAGTACAACTTATATAAGTGCATGTGGCATTTTCTTTATTTTATTTTTATTTTTTTTTAATTTTTAATTTTAGTTTATTCAGTACAGTTTCTATCCTTTATTCCCACTCCAGCCCACCCATACATTCCTCCCCTCCTCCCTCCCCTTTCCAACACCCCTAGTTTTGTCCATGTGTCCTCTATATTTGTTCCTGTAAACCCTTCCCTTCTCCCCTGAAATTCCCTCCCCTCTCCCCTCTGGTCACTGACGACTCTATTTCAGTGTCTTTTGTTATATTTTACTTGTTTCTTTGTTTTGTTGTTTAGGTTCCT
>JAPYXV010005256.1:0-10687 GCA_028533065.1 Trachops cirrhosus
TGACAGCGTGTGTGCTGACCCTGCTCCCTCCAGAGGTCTCAGCCTTGGACCTGCCTGTCCCCGTGGTGCTGTTTCTGGAGCTCCCACCTCCCATGCCTTCTCTAGCAGCCCTGGTAGCTCGGCTAGCTCGTGGGTCCTGAGCTGAGCTACAGCCACCCGGACTCTGTGCAGCCAGCAGGGCTGGGCTGGGCAGCGGTGGTGGTCTGCGTAGACAGCCAGGGACTCTGGCTCCCAGGGGGACCCTGCAGGCAAGCCAGTTCCTGCCAACTGCTATGCACTCTCTGGGTTCTCTTCTGTGTACATGCTCACTCACAGACACTCTCACTCATTCTCAGCTCTGTGTTTTGACTGCAAGTCCAGTCTGGTCCTGGAAGCAACTGGTCGGAGTTGGCAGCTATCTGCAGCCATTTGGACTCCTCAGATTTCCTTCTTTTTTATGGCCTAGTTGTATTCCACTGTGTAAATGTACCACAGCTTTTTTTCCACTCAACCAGACTCATCAGGAAAAAACAAGGGAGAAGGCCTATTTAAATAAAATCAGAAATTAAAGACAAGGAATAACAACTGAAACTAGAGAAATACAATAATGAAATATTTGGAACTCCTTACTCCATCACTTTTACTGACCCTAACCCTGGACATTTCACACAATATAGGGAAATTTAAAATAATTAATTTGCTTGGCAAGAGATAATAATACCATAGAGCATTAATATTCTTATGGAAGGACCTAGAGTACAGCTCATGGAAGGTAAATCACATTGGGATATACACATTTTTGATCTGGATGATGTGAGGAAGTGCCTTCACTGCTTGGATGCAGTGAAATGCATAGGGGCTTGAAACTTTTGAATCCATAGCAAAGTCATACATAACAGTTTCCCTGAGGGCTTCCCCAATGTAGATGTTTAAAGTTATGTTATTTAGGTATTAGAGTGTATTAAGGAAGTCACCACTCCAGAGACAGTGGTCTTTGAGTTTCAAAAGAAGAGATCCAGATGATACTTGTTCAGGTGAGTTTTAATTTTCCTTTAGCGTCTATTAAGGCATCAGAAACTTCTAAGAATATAATTTTCTTCCCATGGAACTCTTCTTAGAGAACTTGACTTTTTAAAATAATTTTCTTTAGTATTATTTGATAATGCCTCTCAGTCCAGCCAGTGTTTTATTCCTCTCTAGTGTTCCTACAAAAACTGATCAGTTTTGACTAAATATTTTAACTATGACCTATTACTATTCTCATTTGTATCATTTTTCAGTCTCCCTTTCAAACCACAGAGGTGATTTTCCTCCATGAGATGTATATTAAGTGCCTGCTACCTTTGTGTGTCATTGTATGTGTGCAGGTGGGGGGAAGGAGTCTCTAAAATACAGCTGAAGGCAATGTGGAGTCCATTTAACAGGTATATGTGTGTTCTAAAGAAGACCCAATTTGTTTTTTTCTGTTAGAAGCTTTACTCTTCAGTATTTTAAAGGTATTTTTATTAAATATATTGGAGTGACATTGCTTAATAAGATTATATGTTTCAAGTGTGCATTTCTATGTTATATAGTCTGTATATTGTACTGTTGTGCTCACCACTCAAAGTCAAATCTCCTTCCACAGTCCCTTCGATAACTCAGCTGGTAGAACGGAGGAGTGTAGTTGATTTCCAAATCTCCTTCCATCACCATATAGTTAACTCACTTCACCTTTGCTATCTCAGCACCCTGGCCCCCCTGCCCCGCTTTCCTCTGGTAAACAGCATACTGCTGTCTCTGTCTATGAGTTTTTGTTTCATTGTCCAATGTGTTTTTTGACCATGCAATTGAAATTATAATTTTGGTGTAATTCTTTCCATGGCAACTAATTGTGATTTTAGAAATGGAGAATATGAATATTAGTATTCATCACAGGATATGAGATGAATATAAAGACAACTGGGATGGACAACATGTAATGTGAGCAGTGACTGGAAATAGAATACTACTCATCACATTTTTGTCTTCACAGTTATTTTTAAACATGTAAAATATTCTTAAAATTTTTAACAAAAATTAAATTATACCTTTGAAGAAATCATGCAAGTAGATAATTTTAGGTATTCCTAGTAAGTACCAGACCTGAATTGGACATGAATGAGAGTACATAGAGCAATAATGTGTCTCTACTTTGTTTTAACATTGGAAACAATGTGGGAGAAGGACAAGCGCCTGAATGGCATCATTGTCAGGGATCCCAAACTAAATCTGTCTCATTTGTACTAGTAATAATGTTACATTGCTTGATAAAATATATTATATAAATATAATGGAGCCTTTTTAAATACCACCCATGATTTCACTGGCAAATTACAAGGAATACATTGTTGGACAGAAACAGGAGTATTTTGGCTTATATTTGTTAAGAAATTTAAAGTTGGTTATTTTTATATTAGTGGATAGTATCTATGTTTTCTGGTAAAGTTTAAAGTACCAGACAAAGCAAAATTTATCTTTGCATATTATAGGATTAAAAAGTTGTCTTCATTCTGTTGGTGGTTCATTATGGTTTTTTAATTGTAATTGTATATATTTACTTTAATTGTATATTTATTTAACTTGTACAATTTACTGTAAATTGTATATATTTAAGCTTTAGTAATCTGATAATTTACATTATATAGAGAAAAATAACATCTTTAACATAAGCGTAATTTACTGATATACTGCTCTAGATTTCACATAATAAGATACTTAATCCTTTATAGAGTTGTTAGAGTGTTGCTAAGTCTGTAAAAAAACAAACCATATCTAGTGCTGTTTTATCTTCCTGATCACTTTTACCATAGTTCTTTATTCTTCTAATAAATGCTGTATTCTAACATATTTTTCATTCCATAGAGTGATCACTTAAAATCCTTGTTTGGATATGTGGTCAGCATACATTGACCTAAGTAGAAATGCTATATGGCTGTGCTAAATGTATGGCAATGTGTGTGTGTCTGTCTCTGTGTGTGCGAGAGAGAGAGAGAGAAAGAGAGAGAGAGAGGATTCAACACAATGTCATATCATTTTGACTGTTTTGACTCACTTGAGTGATACTCTGCATTTTATTTGTTTCACAACCAATTATGTTCTCATCCAATGTATTGTACACACCATTTATTTGAGAGGGAGAAGATAAGTAAATTTTACTAATGTAAAATCAAATGAAGTGTGGGATAAATGAATGAATACAAATAATTTTATATAATTAGCCTATGAAATTTGGGTTATCCATTGGTTAATCTATTATTAATGGTGAAAGTCAAGTATATAAAGCCATATTATACTGAAGGTCAGTCCCATCTTACTATCAGTGGGGATTCCATACAAATTTCAGGGTACAGTTCCTTTCTAAGTACTTTTTCAACACAATGCAAACAATTCATTTGGTGATATTTGAAATAACAGGCATTTACCAATTTTGCAATTGGCACAACACTGCATGTTTCAAAGGGATTTTATTTCAAAAACAAACATGGCAACATAGCCAGACATGGTTTGTCTCCTTGCACAACCACATCAAAATTACAATTAAAATATAGAACAACCATCACTCGGAACCATCAGAAATTGAGATGAATGAGTCTGACAACTATGGAATTAAAGAAAGCACAGCCATCCAGACTTGTAGGAGGGGCACAGACACGGAATGGGCTGGTCCCACACCCACATATGGTGGATAAAGAATGTGATAGATAAAAATCCGGGAGTGATATCTTGGGAGTGAGGAGTCCCAGCCCCACACCAGGCCCCTCAGCCCAGGGTTCCAGTGCCAGGCAGATAAGTCTCCACAACTTCTGGCTGCAAAGCCAGTGGGGATTGAGTTGGTTGAAGAAACTTGGAGCCCCAAACAATTCCTCTTAAAGAACACACACGCGGACTCACCTGCTCGGACTCATTCCCTCTGACCTCCAGCTCCAGGGTAGCAGCTTGAAAAGCACCAGTGGCATACAGGGAGAAACTGAAGTATCTGACATCAGGGAGAGCAGAGGTCACTGTCCCTTTTCTAAACCCTCTCTCCACAGAGCCACCAAGCCATAGAACTGGCAAACTGGTACCGTATCTGAGACTACATCAACCTGGCTAACACTGACCAGCCTTGGAGATCCCCAGAGACTCTGCCCCACCCAACTTATGAGCCCACCCAAGCTGCTCCTCTCTATGAATGGCTGGTCTTGGCGCATACTGCACAACTTCCTAAATCCTCTCAGACAAGCAACAGCTGGCCTCAGTGAGCCCCAGGCCTGGCACTAGCAGCAGTCAGCCTAGCTTCAAACCTTGGCTTTGCTGTGTGTGTGTGAATCCAGGATTCTCCTGGATTCTCCAAGCCCAGCACAAGTAGTAGGTATCTCACATTGCTTTATAGCTCAGGCAGGGTAACCACAGGCAAAACATAGGTGGGGGCTGATCTTGGCCTGCAGCACCTGGGAAACCCCAGAGCCTGTGCACCCAGTGGACAGCTACAGACCATGTCAGAGCACACCACCACCCCGCCCCTGTGCAGCTGATCCTCCACAGAGAGCAGAGGTTGGTGGTCAGTGGTCACAGCCAATCCTTGCAGTTGACTGGCCTGGGTAGATCCTTCCCGTCAATCTGCCAACAGCAACCAAGGCTCAACTACAACAGGAGGGTGTACTCAGCGCACATGAAGGGTGCACCTCAAGTACCCAGCTTGGGTGATAGAGGAGGCTGTGCCACTGGACCCTACAGGACACCTACTACATTAGGCCACACTACCAAGACAGGGAGTCAAAGCAGCTCTACCTAATACATAGAAACAAACACAGGGAGGCTGCCAAAACAAGGAGACAAAGAAACACAGCCCAAATGAAAGAGCAGATCAAAACTTAAAAAAAAGAGCTAAACAAAATGGAGATAAGCAATCTGTCAGATGAAGAGCTCAAAACACTGGTTATAAGGATGCTTGAGGAACTTAGTGAAGGCCTCAGCAGCATAAAAAGATCCAGTCAGAAACAAAGGATACACTAATTGAAATAAATAACAATTTGCAGGGAAACAACAGTAGAGTGGGTGAAGCTGAGAATCAAATCAATACTTTGGAACATTAGGAAGCAAAAAACAATCGTGCAAAACAACAAGAAGAAAAAAGAATACAAAAAAATAAGGGTAGTATGAACAGCCTCTGGGACAAGTTTAAGAGGTCTAACATTTGCCTCATAGGGGTGCCAGAAGGAGAAGAGAAAGAGCAAGAAATTGGAAATCTGTTTGAAAAAAATAGTGAAAGAAAACTTCCCTGATTGGGTGAAGGAAAGAGACATGCAAGTCCAGGAAGCACAGAGAGTCTCAAACAAGATGGATACAGAGAGACCCACTCCAAGACATATCATAATTAAAATGCCAAAGGTTAAAGATACAGAGAGAATCTTAAAAGCAGCAAAAGAAAAGAAGCTACTTACCTACAGGGAAGTTGCCATAAGACTGTCAGCTGATTTCTCAAAAGAAACTTTGCAGCCAGAAATATTCAAAGTGATGAAAAGCAGGGACCTACAGCCAAGATTGCTCTACCCCGAAAAGCTATCATTTAGAATCAAAGGGCAGATTAAGGTAACTGCCTTAGGTAAGGCAGTTAAGGTCCCTGACAAGGTAAAGGTAAAGGAGTTCATCATCACCAAACCAGTATTATATGAGATGTTAAAGGGACTGATTTAAGAAAAAGAATATCAAAAGTATGAACAATAAAATGGAAAAAGTACATATCAACATTTGAGTCTAAAAAACAAACTAAGCGAACAAGAAGAACAGACAGAACCATGGATACAGAGACCATTTTGAAGGTTGCCAGATGTGAGGGGGGTGTGAGGGAATGGGATAAGAGGTGAGGAGATTAAGAAGTACAAATAGGTAGTTAGAGAATAGCCCTGGGGGTGTAAAGTGCAGCACAGGAAATGGAGTAGCCAAAGAACTTACATGCATGACCCATGGATGTGACTAATGGTGGGGGATTGTCTGAGGGAGTGGAGGGTGCTGGATGGAGGGGGGACAAAGGGGGAAAAATCAGGACAACTGTCAATAAAATATAATGAAAAAATATTTTAAAATACAAAGTGATTTTATTTCAAAAACTTATTTAATAATAGAATCTCTATAGTGCTTTTCCCACACAGTGCATAAAAGCATGAGACAAAGCAAATTAAACAGATAAGAGCTATTAGATGAATAATAAGAGCACAATTATCCTCCATTTAAAAATAGTACCAAAAAGATCTTGAAGTGTTCATATAACATTAATGCTTTTGTCAACAGTAACATATATTTTCCAAAATAGTACATACATTATAATGAGCAATAAATAACATGTAAAGGTTAACTATATGATTTAACATATAGTCAACATTAAAACAAAGATACAAAATTCACTTGGACATTTCAGTCATCACTTATTGGAGTATTTTTAATATTCTTAAAGCTTTTTTACAGGAAACAAAAAGCTTTTTTATTTACAGAAACACAGTAAGTTCTGGAGAACACTTCAAAATTTTTGCAGTAAAAGACTAAAACTGGTGATGTAAGCTAGAAGGCTAAAAAGGCACCTAAAACATTTATAAGACTATATTTATATTCACAGCTTCTTAAAATGCTGAATTGTTTAAAGTTAATATGTACATCTGTCTACTTGACTTAGTGAAGGAAATCATATCAGCAATTTTACTGGGTGCTGGGCAACTTCATTTAGATGTTTACATTTCCATTGCCCACTCAGTGACAATAATTCCTTTCACTGGTATTTTCTTTAATGTTAAACAATTGGATTTGAACTAAAACTTGAAACACACCTTTAAGATAAAAACTTATGGTTTTAATATATTTGCTAACCTTTGAATTCAAATCTTCTAACTAAATTTATTTTTATTGGATGACTTGTTCCACATCTAGTGAAATGGTATTATAGGATTTTTCTCATATTCAACAGCTATTTTTGGTCTGGCATATAACTTAACTCCACTTTTCCTTGTTTATTACTTAGTGACATGTTTCTGGCCAGAATTATTTGAATAATTGCCTTAATTCTTTGCTTTGTAGGTTGAAACTTTCATTTATACAAAAGAACTTTAAAGAAAGAACTTTCTTTTTTTAAAGATTGTATTTATTTATTTTTAGAGAGAGGGGAAGGAGAAAGAGAGGGAGAGAAACATCAATGTGTGGTTGCCTCTCATGCACCCCCTACTGGGGACCTGGCCCAGCAACCCAGGTATGTGCCCCAACCAGGAATCAAACCAGCAAATCTTTGGTTTGCAGGCTGGTGCTCAGTCCACTGAGCCACACCAGCCAGAGCCAAAGAAAGAACTTTCTAAAAACACTTTTCAAACTGGAAGGAAGTTACTGATTTCACTCAATCTAAACAGGGACTATGTGAGATGAAACAATTAGCCACAAACTGTCAAAGTGAAACTTTACTTTTCAATTAAATCAAGTAACAGTGGTTGGATATAAAGTAGATATATTTTTTAGATATGTGGGATTTGTTTTAAAACAGCAGAATATCTTTATTTAAAGGACAACTGTAAATGAACAACAATAAAAAAAGATCAATTAAGATTTTGCTATCATACCTTGTATTTTAGCATCAGTCCTTTATAAACTGGGAACTTAAAGACAAATTGAAAAAATAGTCATAGGACAGTATCATGCAGTCAGAATGGATTGGGATCTGAAAATTTCACATAATCTAACCAGTTATTTCCAACATGTTATATTTTAGTGAAATACACTGAAATATACTGAAATGTTTCCAATAAATGTGATACTGCATTGTAATTAGTGAAGGTAAATCATCTATCAATAGTTTATATTTAATGTAATATTCTATAGGAATTAAAATTTTTTGTGAATTTGTATACTTTGACATATAATTTTATGCATTTAATTTAAATTGGTATGTGGCTTTTTAAAAAGTTTAAATGATTTAACCTATAATTTTTAAATATACTAGTTGAAAATGGAGACAACTGTACTTGAATAACAATAAAAAGTTAAAAAAATAAGAAAAGAAACTAAATTCAACTTCTTATCTAACTTTAAAAAATTTCCAAGAATTATACAAAAGCACATAACAATGCTTAATAATGATTCTGTTTACTAAAAATGTTTATAATTACACCAATCTGAACTCTGAATGACACAGTAAGTCATGTAAGTAATTTCACATTTAGTTGCCCAGAATTTTAGGGTTCTTAAAGAACTGAAAAGTTAATGTTTATCTATAGAATCATGACCTTTCAATTTAAGTGTTATTAGTATATCCTAATTCAGAGAAACCTTGAAAAATCAGTGGTCTTAAAATTGAATTCTCCACAATGCATACTTCAAAGCTTTACTCTAGAAAGGGCCATCTGTGATCACAATTCTATCTTGAGTCAGTAAGTCTGACATTTCCAGACTCTCCCTTCATGAGAAACTAAACTAGGAAAAGTGTGTTTTATTTTTTGGTATAATATAAGCCATATTAAATTGCCCCTAGACCTCATTTCTTTCTTGCATCTTATCACTGTGAACACAGAGAGGTATCATTTTAGTAGACAAGGAAAAGGTAGAAGAAAAAGAGGAGGAATTAAAAACTTGCTCTTCAGCTCTGACCCATGTGGCTGTTGTTTGGAGTTTTCTCCCATAAACCCAAAGGTCTCAGGTTTGATTCCAGTCAGAGCTCATGTGAGAGGAAACCAAATGAATGATGTTTTTCTCTCTCACATCAATGTTTCTCTCCTTCCCTTCTACTCTCTCTAAAATCAATAAGCAATGTCCTTGGGTGAGGATAAAAATAAACAACCAGAAACAACTCGCTTTTCAGGAAAATTAATTACCTGCCTTCTTTCTGTACACTCTCAAGTTTATAATGTGTATATCCATCCTACAGAGGTACTCTCCTTGACTTAGTAAACGGGCACTGAATTTCACATAAAATTATTGACAGCATATCATAGTTCTCTACATTTCTAAAGCAGGTGACCTCTATGGCATGGTTTCTGTTTTAGTATATATACTATATACCTAGAAGAAGATGATGCCTTTCACTTTAAAGATGTATTTAAGGTGCTTTTAAAAGCTGATTTTTAACTTTAAAACTTATAATTTTCATTTTTTACTAGTTGACACTATCTAAAAGCATTTTACCTGATAGTAAATCTGGAAAAGTTCCAATAAGACAGCAGTTGTTTGGAGTTCACTGTCTAAGAATCCATTGCTTTTTGAAGGCATATAATACTGTCTCTAAATATTCTAACAAAACTCCCAAAACCATAAAATAAGTTATGTATGCAGAAATCCCTTTGTTCAAAGAGGTCACGTGTAAGGCTTAAAGAACATCATTTTCAATACTCTTTATTCAAATATCCGCTAATATGTGTTTGGGTTGACTAATTTTACTGGAGGGAGATGAACATTTGTTAAAAAACCTTTTAAAACAGAAATTTTAAATGCCAATGGCTATCTAATACCAGTTTTTATTTAAAAAATATTTTAGAAATCATTATTTTTCAATTTGGGATGGAAGACACATTCTATATCTAAAAGGTTTTCTTTATGTTGTCCTCCTGCTTGGTTGGGAGCAAAGGACAGCATAGCTTAGTGGTAGTATCTACATCAAGAAAGCCATGAGAGATAAAGCTATAGCTTCCTCTTTAGTGATACCATTTCCATTCAACAGGTTTGGAGTCTCTCTTGAGAAAATCTTACATGCCAATTGTAAGCTTTTTTAAAATTACTACAATGGAAACACACACATAAAAATTTAGGAGGAAGAATGCCATTCTCCCAGCAGGATTTGAAGCTTTAGGAGAATACCATGGGAAATTTGTTTAGAGAAGGAGTTGAAATTAGCAATAGGATGAAAGGAAGCTAAGGGTACATATCGGAGATAAGATGTTTCCAAAAGTTTCAGAATTGTGATTATACAGCATTAAATGCTACCCTGGAAAATATTGAGCCTTTACCCATAACTCATCACTATCATACTTCTTTTATTCCTACATACTTTTCCTAAATCTTTTGGAATATTTTTTGGTTCTGTTAATACAGCATATATTCCAGTTTTAGGCACAAGTTTTAGGTACTCTCACAAATTGAACACTAAAGAGTATACTTAAGGCAGAAAGATCAATCATTTTTGTCTAATAAATTCTGTCAATAGATTACTGAATTTTCTCCTTAAAAAAGCATTCATTAAATCTTTATTTGCCCCAAGCAAAGAGATGAATCCATATGTTTTAAAGCCTCAGCATTGTGTGACTGATTTATTTATATATATGTAATGTATAAATAAAAATGTATATACACATTATATACATATATCATATATGCATATAATGTATACACATATAATACACATATTATATCATATGTGGTGTATATGATACACATGGTACATATATGATATACATATATGTGTATATATCATAACATATATACTAGGCAGTGGTGCTATGGTATAAAATATCTGAAAAACATTGGTTATCTGAAAATGCCATATTTGGTATACTTCTTGTGTCCAATACTCTAATACAGAGGAGACAATTAAGCACAGTCTACAAGCAACAAATTCTCATAATATGCCTGCTGGATGATGTTGTGATGGAAAAACTTGGAATTGTTAGTGAAAACTGACATGGATACTTATAAAAAATTAGAAGCAAATAAAAATATTGAAGTTTTCTGATGGTTATATATA
>JAPYXV010005257.1:0-10685 GCA_028533065.1 Trachops cirrhosus
CATAGCAGCACAATTTACAATAGCTAAGTGCTGGAAACAACCTAGGTGCCCATCAGTAAATGAATGGATCAAAAAACTATGGTACATTTACACAATGGAATTCTATGCAGCAGAAAGAAAGAAGGAGCTCATACCCTTTGCAACAGCATGGATGGAGCTGGAAAGCATTATGCTAAGTGAAATAAGTCAGGCAGTGAAACACAGGTTGATTTTAAAAGAGAAAAAAAGGAAGTTCAGCCTATACTACATATAAGAGCTCTAACATAACAATTTGATACAGAAATATTAAAAATAGAAAGATGGGCAAAGTCTTGCCAACATAAACAAACAAAAAAAACCATGGTGACTATGTATGTAAACATCAAATGGATTAGAATTCAAAGCAAAATAGTATTATATGGAATAAAGAGAACAAATAAGGTCAAGATAGAATTTTAAAAGGCACAGCCTGAAATGAGAAAGCCTGGTCTGGAATGTAGTTTCAATTAATACAAAACAAAATATACTAGAAATACAAGTCAAAATAGAAGCAGTTATAAGGGGATAATTTAACAAAAACCACTGCCAGGCATGACAGATGAAATAAACCAAAAATAACATCATAGGAAATTTCAACTATATAATTAATGTGGTTGAATTAGTAAGTGTGTATGGAACTTTGTACCTAGAAATATTTATCCCCTGGGTAAACTTTTTCTTTTGATGTATTTTTATTATTAAAGTGGTACAGATATTGAGTTTATTTTTAAAAATGTTACTATATTTCTGTGTAATCTGACTTTTTGTCCTCACCTGAGGACATGCTTGTTGATTTTTTAGAGAGGGAAAGGAAGAAGAGAGAGAAAGAGAAAAACATAGATGTGAGATAAAAATATCAATCGGTTGCCTCTCACACACGCCCTAACTGGGAACCAAACCCTCAACTGACACATGTGCCCTGACAGGGAATTGAACTGGCAATCCTTTAGTTCATAGGCCAGCACTGAATCCACTGAGCCACACCAGCCAGGGCTGTAATTGTTTCTTGATTGCTGTTGTGCCATTCATGGGTGTGCTTCATTGTCAGGCTGGTTGAGGCTCAGCCCCAACCACGTCATGCAAATTGTTGTACGTGTGTTGACCAAACAAAAACAATCCAAAGCAAAAGAAAATGGAAAACAACTCAACAAATAAACAAACCAACGCCAACAACAAAAATAACAATGAAAAGAATCAGAAATGAAAAGTCACTGATACTCTAACAAAAACAATAAAAATTAAATAAAAAAGAGAAAAGAATAATAAAAGACAAGTAACAGAAGAATTAGAGAAGGAAAAAGAAGTTGGAAAGTATATGAAAGGAAAAAAGGAAGATAAAAGAAAGAAACATAATAACAAAAATAATAAATACATATAGAGAGAAAAATACAGATGAAATAAAATAAAAATAAGGAAAACTGAAAAGAATAGAAAAGAGAAAACATAGAATAAGAATAGGAAAGGGAATGAGAGGTATGAAAGAAAAACAGGAAGACAAGAAAAAATGAAATAGAAAAGACAAAATATAGAAAAGATTAAAAAAGAAAAAAAGTGTGATTTGCCTCACCAGATTGTTGTGCTTGCTGTGATGACCCTTTCCATACACTGTTAGTGAAGCCCGGTGAAGCCCGTTGGGTCCCACTCTGGTGCTGTCTGAAGCTGGCCATTTGTTGTGCTGGTCTTAGGTCTCTCAAGAGGTTCTCTGTCACAAGCCAATGTCAGATACTGTCCCATCCTGGCCCTTGGCAAGTCTGTCAGTGTGGAGCTTCTAGTTCACCAGCAGATGGGGCCTCCAGAGCTCAGAGGTTGGATGTGTCTCCAGTCTCATCCTTTGACAGTCCGCTCTTGGAGCTGCTCTCCCTTCTTTCACAAAAATGCTCTCAGGGAGAGTAACCAGGACCTGACAGGGGTGTTTCAGCTCCGATGGTGGTGCTGTCACTCTGTAGGAAGTGTAGGTAGGCACTTCCTCTTCTTTCCATGGCTGCACAGGCTGAACTTGCTGGGGAGCTTGACTCTGATCCCCCATATTGCAGCTGCAGAGCCCAGAGCATGCCCATCTGACTCCTGGGCAGAAGCCCAGCTGGGGATCACACACAAAAAAATCAGTACTGCTTGGCACTCAAATCTCTGCGCATGCAGCCGCAACAGCAGGACAGGGCCAAATCTCCCAATTCCACCTGGGATTTAAACGGGCCAAATGTCCCACTCTTCTGCGCCATCTAACCAGGCAAGGTGTAGCCAAATTTTTAGCCCAGCATAGTTCCCCTTTGCCTTGAGGCAGACTGAATGACTCAGTAGATGGGGGGAAGGGTCGCCACCTAATGTGGGTTAGAGTGGTCCTCTTCCTCAAGTCTCACCATCCAGACTCTGACCAGTGATCTGCCCAAAGTCCTTCCAGAGAACAGAGGGCCCTTCAAATTCACTGTTCTGTGTACCAAGAACACCCCATTCTCCAGCCTTCAACTGCCATGTGACTTCTCTAGCATTCACAGATCAGGGAAAATTTCCCAAGCTAGTATTGTAACAATGGGCTCACTCCTTCCCTGGCATGGGGCTCTGGTCTCCCAGGTGGATCGAATCCCCACTGCTTCTCACTCCCGATGCTGCATGGGCTCCCCTTCTTGTCTCTTGTTACTCTGGAGTGGGGATCCTTGTATGGGGATGAGGTCCCACCCTCTTAGGGAGAGGGAGCTCCTCTGTTACAGTATCCCTCTGACTCCCTCATCACGACACCTGCATGAGGGGCTTCACCATCTCCTTGTCTCTTCCCATCTTCCCTTGTGCTTCTGTTTCTAAAAATTTAGATGAGTTACACTTCAGCTGGTTTTTCAAGTTGATTGCTCTGCAATTTAGCTGCAAGACCGGTCTGGGTCTAGGAGCAAGCAGACTGAGCTTCCAGCTACTCTGCAGCCATCTTGGAATTTCTCTACCCATTTTTAATTGTTTTGTTGTTCTTCTTGAGTTTTTATCTATTTTGGATATTAACCTCTTATCAGATATGTGGTTGCCAATATTTTCTGCCATTCCATAGGTTGTCTGTCAGTTTTTTTTGTTGTTTCGTTTGCTGTGCAGAAGCTTTTTAGATTGCTGTAGTCCCGATTGTTGAGTTTTGCTTTAGTTGCTTATGCTTTTGGTGTCATCTGTAAAAATCATTGCAAAACTAACATATAAAGGAGTTTCTTCCCTGTGTTATCTTCTAGGAGTTTTATAGTATCAGATCTTATGTTTAATCCTTTTTAAGTTAATTTTTATTAGTAGTATAAGATAGGTATCAAATTTCATTGCTTTGCATGTGGTTATCCAGTTTCCCAACATGATTTATTGATTAGTTGAAGATACTAGCCTTCGCTCACTGAGTTTTCTTCACTCCCTTGTCAAATATTAATTGACCATAAAAGCAAGGGTCCATTTCTGGGTTCTCTGTTTTGTTCCATTGGCCTGTGTGTCTATTTTTAAAAAGATTTTATTTATTTGCTTTTAGCGAGAGGAGAAGCGAAGGAGGGGGGAGAGAAACATCAATGTGTGGTTGCTCTTGTGCGCCCCCTACTGGGGACTGTGCCCTGACTGGTTATTGAACCAGCAATCCTTTGTTTCACAGGCCCGCACTCAATCCCCTGAGCTACACCAACCAGGGCTATGTGTCTATTTTAATGCCTATACCATACTATTTCAATTACTGTATTTTTGTAATATAATTTAAAATGATGACATGTTAGGCTTTCAGCTTTGTTCTTCTTTCCAATGATTGCTTTGGATGTTTGAGGTCCTTGGTGGTTTCATATAAATTTTAGGACCTTTCACCTCCTTTGTTAAATTTATTCTTAAGTATTTTATTGATTTTGATGCTATTGTGAATGGGATAGATTTTTTTAAAATTTCTGTTTCAGATGTTTTGTTGTTAGTGTTCAAAAACACCACTGATTTCTGTATGCTGATTTTATGTCCTTCGACTTTACTCTATTTGTTGATTAGTTTTTTGGCTAAGTATTTAGGGTTTTCTACATATAAGATAGTATAACCTGTAAATAATGACAGTTTTACTTTCATTCTAATTTGGATTCCTTTTATTTGTTTGTCTTCCCTGATTGCACTGGCTAGGACTTCTAACACTATGTTCAGTAAGAGTATTTTTTGTTTCTGATCTTAAAGGAGAAGCTTTCAGTCTTTCACTGTTGAGTATAATGTTAATTGTGTGTCATATATGGCCTGTATTATGTTGAGGTATGTTCTTTCTATATTGAATCTGTTGAGAGTTTCTATCATGAAAGGATGGCTACAACCTCCATCTTAACTGTCTCTGGAACAATATGAGAGGAAAAGAACAACTCAAAGGCCTCTTGGAATAAAGAATGTTAATTCTAGCCCTGGCTGGTGTAGCTCAGTGGATTGAGCACAGGCCTGTGAACCAAAGGGTCACCAGTTCGATTCCCAGTCAGAGCACATGCCTGGGTTGTGGGCCAGGACCCCAGTAAGGGGTGCATGAGAAGTAACCACACATTGATGTTTCTCTCCCTCTCTTTCTCCTTCCCTTCCTCTCTATCTAAAAAAAAATAAATAAACAAAATCTTTTTTAAAAAAGAATGTTAGTTGTATTTTATGTTCTGCTGAACATACTTAAAATGACATTATGTGCATTGCTATGATACTGAGATATAGTGCATAGAAATATATATATTTTTAATACTGACATTAACCATTCCTTCTTTACTCCTCACAGGCAGCCCTGGAAGCATTAGATGAACTGAATCTGTTTGGTGTGAAAGGTGGGCCCCAATCAGTTATTCATGTACTTGCTGATGAAGTTCAGCACTGCCAGGTAAGAAATAATGGACCACATTACAGAAAATTTTATTCTAACCCAGATTCAGACTTAGTAAGGACTTAAACATAAAGAAACCTGATTGAGAATACATAATCTTATTTATTACCATGTGCCCAAAATGACTTATCAAACATTCTATACTGAGATAAGCTTGATATAACATTAGCAGTAACATAAATCATAGCCCTGTTTTCTCACCCAAAGTTATAAAGGGATCCCATTATAGTTTATGGGATCCTTCAGTGTTGTCATATCAAGTTTATGGACCCTGCTCCTGAGCATTTCCTTTCTAGGTATTAACAGGAGAATAAGGGATGATTGATTTTGAGTGTTCTTGATAGTGGCTCTGAAACATTCCCCTGTCCCAGTTTTAAATGTTTGGAGTTCACATTGTTTAAATTGTAAATGCATATCTTCAGTTTTGTTTAGGATTATTCTGTGTATTGAAAGATTAAGGTTCTTCTCATTGGCAAGATGAGTTTTCTTCTCCAAACCCTGATTAGACACTCATAATGTTATAGTGAATATGAACTCATCTTCCCATTGTAAACACACAAAATTTCTTATGAAAAAGATAAATATAAAGGATATATGAGCTGAGCCTTCCATTTCCTATTTCTCAGCAGCTGCATTTTCCCTTATCTTTATGCTTAATAGATGCTTGTGGAATAACAGGATTGTAGATGGGATAATGATGTTATTAGATTTAGAGTATTCTAAATCCATTAGCATCTGCTTAACAATCAGGATTAGAAAGCATTGAGAGTAGGATCAAAACAAGGGATAACTTATAGAACTAGCTAGTTTTTAAAGCTGTCACTATTGAATACTGTTTAGATTTCCTTCTGAATGATCCTCTTCTATACAAATCTTTTGAAACTAAATCTGTTAGTTTTATAACCGAGAGTTATTCACTAATGTGCCACATTTGATTTTCTATCTCTTAGTCTATTCTTAATTCAATACTCCCTCGGGCTTCAACATCCAAAGAAGTTGATGCTAGTCTACTTTCAGTTATTTCCTTCCCAGCCTTTGCAGTAGAGGATAATCAGTTGGTGGAAGTCACAAAACAAGAAATCATCACCAAGCTTCAGGTATGTCTATATGAGCCTTTCTTTCTGTTAGGTTTCTTACTTTAAGGGAAAGTAATTATCTTTTGGGGCCTTGACTATGACTTATGTCAATGATTTAACCAAATGACAGGGTTAATATCACCAGTAATAAGAAATATTAACATCATGTACTCCCAATACATTGCACCAAGAAGTGTACAGTACCTCTGTGACATCCTTCCCAATACTGCATAGCCTTAGTCTAATCATGAGAAAACATTAGACAAAACCAAATTGAGGGACATTTTACAAAATAACTGACACACACACTTAGAAGGTATCAAGGTGAGATGCTTTTTAAACAAAGAAAGACTGAGGAACTGTCACAGATTCAAAGAGACTAAGGAGGCATGACAACTGAAAGCATTGGGATCCTGAATCAGGTAATAGAACAGAAAAAAAGCCATTAGTGGAAAAACTGGTGAAATCCAAGTAAGTTCTGTACTTTGGTTAACTGTGAATTTTTTAGTTTTGATAAATACTCTTTAGTTATGTAACATGGTTAAGAAAAGGGGAAACTGGTAGAAAGGTATATGGAAACTCTCTGCACTGTTGTTGCAACTCTTCTGTAACTCTCAAACTATCTCAAAAATTTAAAAAATGTGCTTTCTTTTTAAAAAAAAAGGCTGGGGTGTTTTATAATCTTATAAGCTGTGTGAGCAAGAATACACAGATTACTAATTGGGCTGTCACAGATTTGTCCTAATGGGGAAAGCCATGGAGAGGATAATATTAGGAACTCTCTTTTAGGGAAGAGCCTGTAACTTAGCCCTGCCTTGAAATCACATTGCTGAAATCAGTTTCTGCTGCTGGGCTGGTATTAGGGTTGTTTGAATTATTAGATTTTTTTCACTTTTCCACATTTAAAAAATTTTTTACTATTTTTTATTGTTGTTCAATTATAATTGTCCCTATTCCCCCCCATTACTCTCCCCTGCCCTGCCCACCCTGACTCTCCCACATTCAATCCTCGCCCTCCCAACCCTCGTTGTCCTTGTCCATGGGTCCTTTACATAAGTTCCTTGATGCGACCCTTCCTCTACTTTCCCCCTTATCCCCTAGCCTCAGGTCACTGTCAGTTTGTTCTTTATTTCCATGTGTCCAGTTCTATTTTGCTTGCTTCTTTGTTTTGTTGATTAGGTTCTATTAAAGTGAGATTGTATGGTATTTGTCTTTCACCGCCTGACTTATTTCACTTAGCATTATACTCTAGATTTACGCATGCTGTTGCAAAAGGTAGGAGCTCCTTCTTTCCTTCTGCTGTGTAGTATTCCATTGTGTAAATGTACCATGGTTTTTTGATCCATTCATTTACTGATGGGCACTTAGGCTATTTCCAGCACTTGGCTATTGTAAATTGTGCTGCTATGAACATTGGGGCGTATAGGTTCTTTTGAATTGATGTTTCAAGATTCTTAGGTTATAACCCCAGCAGTGGGATGACTGCATCAAAAGGCAGTTCCATTTTTAGATTTCTAAGGAAATTCCATACTGTTTTCCATAGTGGCTGCACCAGTCTGCATTCTCACCAACAGTGCACTAGGGTTCTCTTTTCTCCACAGCCTGACTGGCACTTTTTGTTTGTTGACTTGTTTATGATAGCCATTCTGACTGGTGTGAAGTAGTATCTCATTGTGGTTTTAATTTGCATCTCTCTGATGGCTAGTGATGCTGAGCATCCTTTCATATGTTTCTAGGCCCTCTGTCTGTCCTCCTTGGAGAAGTGTCTGTTCAGGTTCTTTGCCCATTTTTTTTTATAGGATTTTTTGTCTTCCTGAAGTGCAGTTGTGTGAGTTCTTTTATTTTGGACATCAAAACCTTGCCTGAGGTATCATTTGCAAATATGTTTTCCCATAAAGTTGGTTCCTTTTTAATTTCACTGATGTTTTCTTTAGCCATGCAGAAGCTCTTTAGCTTCATGTAGCCCCATTTGTTTATTCTTTCCTTTATGTCCCTTGCTCTAAGGGACATATTGGTAAAAATATTGCCGCGTGAAATATCTGAGATTTTCCTGCCTATGTTCTCCTCCAGGACTTTTGTGGTGTTGTGACTTACATTTAAGTCTTTTATCCATCTTGAGTTTATTTTTGTGTATGGTGTAAGTTGGTGGTCGAGTTTCCTTTTTCTGCATGTAGTTGTCCAGATCTCCCAACACAATTTGTTGAAGAGGCTATTTTTACTCTATTTTATGTTCCTGCCCCCTTTGTTGAATATTAATTGATCACAGAGACAATTAATGTTTGAGCTGGGGATTAGGATGATGCTGACTTCAGAAAAAGAGTTTGGGTATCTTCCTTCTTCTTGGATTTTTTAGAATAGCTTGAGAAGAATGGGGGCTAACTCTTCCATAAATGTTTTGTAAAATTCTCCTGTAAAACTATGTGGTACAGGGCTTTCCTGTGCTGGGAGTTTTTTGATTGTGGCTTCAGTTTCACTAGCTGTTATCAGTATGTTCATGCTTTCTGCTTCTTCTTTGATTCAGTTTTAGAAGATTATATGTTTCTAGAAATTTGCCCATTTCATCTCACTTTTCAAATTTCTTGGCATATAGTTGTTTGTAGTAATTTCTTACAATCCTTTATATTTCTGTGGTATCAGTAGTAATTTCTTCTCTTTCATTTCTGATTTTATTTATTTGGGTCTTCTTTTTTTCTTGGTGAGTCTGGTTAAAGGCTTGTCGATTTTGTTTATCTTTTCAAAGAACCAGCTCCCGGATTTGAATTGTTCTTTAAGTCTCTATGTCAGGGGTGTCAAACTCATTTTCACTGGGGGCCACATCAGCCTTGCAGTTGCCTTCAAAGAACCAAATGTAATTTCAGCTCCTTAACAGTTAAGGAGTAGTTACATTCATACAGTCCTAAAATTGTTTTGACACTTTGAAGGCAACCGTGAGGCTGATGTGGCCCCCAGTGAAAATGAGTTTGACAGCCCTGCTATATGTCATTTAGTTCTCCTCTGATCATAATTATTTACTTCCTTCTACTCTCTCTAGGCTTTGTTTGTTTTTGTTCCTCCAGTTCTTGTAGGTAGATGGGTAGGTTGCTTATTTGAAATGTTTCTGTCTTCTTTAGGTAGGCCTGTATTGCTCTGAACTTCCCTCTCAGGACTGCCTTTGCTGTGTCCCATAGATTTTGGGCTGTTATGTGCTCATTTTCAGTTGTTCCCAGAAAGTTTTTTATTTCTTCCATGATCTCGTTATTAACCCATTCATTGTTTAATAGCATGCTATTCAGTCTCCATGAATTTGAATATTCTTGAATTTTTTCCTTGAGGTCGGTTTCCAGATTCAAGCCCTTGTGGTCAGGGAAAATGCTTGATATTATTTCAATTTTCTTGAATTTGTTGATGCTTGTTTTGTGTCCCATCATGTGGTCTATCTTTGAATATGTTCCATGTGCATTTGAAAAGAATGTGTATTTTGCTTCTTTGGGATGAAAGGTTCTGTATATATCAATTAATTCCATTTGATCTAGTGCATCATTTACTGCCACAATATCCTTGTTGATTCTTTGTTTGGAAGATCTTTCCATTGTAGACAGTGGGGTGTTAAAAATCCCCTAGTATAAGTGTGTCACTGTCTATATCTTTCTTGAAGTCCTCCAAGATTTTCCTTATGTATTTGGGTGATCCTATGTTGGGCACATACATGTTTACAATTTTTATATCTTCTTGATGGATTCTTCCCTTGACTATTACGAAGTGTCCATCTGTGTCTCTTTTGGTGGCCTTTGTTTTGAAGTCTATTTTGTCAGATGTAACTGTTGCTAACCTGGCTTTTTATTTCCTGTCCATTTGCTTGGAATATTTTTTTCCAACCCTTCACTTTCAGTTTGTGTAGGTCTTATGTTCTGAGATAGGTCTCTTGTGGGCAAAATATATACAAGTCATATTTTCTTATCATTCAGGTATCCTATGTCTTTTCATCGGAGCATTTAATCCATTTACATTTAAGGTTACCATTGATAAGTACTTATTCACTGCTATTTTATCCCTTTGTACTTGTGTTCCTCTCTCTCTCACTCTTTTCTTTCATCTTCTTTTTTTCTTTATTTTTTATTTTTATTTTTTAAGATTATCTTTTTATTTTATTTTTTTAAAAATAGTTTATTGATTATGCTATTGCAGTTGTCCATTTTTCCCTCTTTACTCCCCTCCACCCTGCACACCCTCTCCCACCCACATTCCCTGCCTTTAGTTCATGTCCATGTGTCATACTTATAAGTTCTTTAGCTTCTACATTTCCCATACTATTCTTACCCTCCCCCTGTCTATTTTCTACCTATCATCTATGCTACTTATTCTCTGTAACTTTTACCCCTCCTCCTCCCACTCCCCTGTTGCTAACCCTCCATGTGATCTCCATTTCTGTGGTTCTGTTCCTGTTCCACTTGTTTGCTTAGTTTCTTTTTGTTTTTGTTTTTGTTTTTGTTTCAGGTGTGGTTATTAATAATTGTGAGTTTGCTGTCATTTTACTGTACATGTTTTTATCTTCTTTTTCTTAGATAAATCCCTTTAACATTCATATAATAAGCACTTAGTGATGATGAACTCATTTAACTTGGCCCCATCTGAGAAGCACTTTATATGCCCTTCTATTCTAAATTAAAGCTTTGCTGGATAGAGCAATCTGGGATGTAGGTCCTTGCCTTTCATGACTTGGGATACTTCTTTCCAGCCCCTTCTTGTCTGCAAGGTCTCTTTTGAGAATCAGCTGACAGTCTGATGGGAACTCC
>JAPYXV010005258.1:0-10683 GCA_028533065.1 Trachops cirrhosus
TCATTTAGAAAGGAATGGCAGATAAAGTGCTTCCCAGACAAGGTAAAGTTAAAGGAGCTCATCATTAACAACATTTATATGAAATGTTAAAAGGACTTATCTAAGAAAAAGAAGATAAAAAATATGAACAGTAAAATGACAACAAAGTCATAACTATCAACAAGTGAACCTAAAAAAACCCCCAAAACAAACTAAGCAAAAAACTGGAACAGGAACAGAATCACAAAAATGGAGATCACATGGAGGGTTATCAGTGGTCAGGGTGGGGAGAGGAAGAATGGGGGGGAGAAAGGTACAGGGAATAAGAAGCATAATTGGTAGGCATGAAATAGACAGGGGGAGGTTAAGAATAGTATAGGAAATGGAAAAGCCAAAGAACTTATATGTATAACCCATGGACATGAACTAAGGGGGAAGGGAAATGCCGGAGTGTAGGGGGATGCAGGGTGGAGGGGGATAAAGGGGAGAAAAAGTTGGGACAACTGTAATAGCATAATCAATAAAATATATGTTAAAAAAATAACCTATAAAGGAACCATACCTAAATTTCATGACTTAAATTTCAAATTCACCTAGCTTTATATCTGTAGAAGTTGAAATAAATTCCAACATTAATAAACAAAATGAATTATGTTAAAATAACTAGAAAATAATAAAAATATAAACTTAAAAAAGTTCTCAAATAAGCCTGAGGCTGATAATGGGACTGTGGACTCCATGAGGGCAGAGACTTTGCCTGTTTCCCTCCCCACTGCCACGCACAGTCGTGACAGAGTAGGTGTTCAATAATTAGAGTTTCTTAAATGAAAAGGAGATTGATGAAATAAGTTAACATATACAATATGATGGAATTCTAGCAAATACTAGCAGTCATTGTAAATGTTTGGTGAAAAGAAAAGATGCTAATGATATATTCAGTGAACAAAACAGATAGAAAAGCAATTTCTATATATCCTATTTTTTTAAATTTATTGGGGAGAGAGAGGGAGAGAGAGAGAGAAACATCAACTTGTTCCACTTATTGATGCCTTCATCGGTTGCTTCTTGTATGCGCCCTGACTGGGGATCGAACCCACAACCCTGGTGTATGGGGATGACACTCTAATCAACTGAGCTAACCAGCCAGGACCATCCTCTTTTCTGTAAAGTGCGTGAATGCATGTGCCTGCATGTCTGTGTGTGTGTGTGGGGTGGGTGGGTATAGACAAAACTCTATAAGAATATCGTCAACATGTTAACAGTGGTTATTTGTGATGTGGTGGGAGAAAAAAAACAGCGCAGGAGCCTGCTCCAGTCACTGTGGGCTTTGTGTTACTTGGTGGGTGGAAGGGTTAGAGAAGACTTTAATTTTTTACCTTGTTCAAAATTCTCAAAAATTTTAATAATGAAAATGAACTACTTTTGAAATCATAAAAAATACAATAAAAATGGAAAGAAGTTTTCAGTTTCAAAAAGATTCTCCAGCAAGAAAAACAGATGTTCCGACACAATGCCCAGCAACCGCGTTATTTAGCCGTGTACTCACTCGCCGCTGTGAAGGAACTGAAATCGGTGGTGTGGTGCACAGGGTGTGTTGTCCTCAAAATTCTGCAGTTTCTAGGAAACAGGGTACACTAGGCACCATCTGGTTCTGATTTAGAGCATTAGAATTGCAGGATCCTGAGCTGTGTCTTTGTTACTCTCAACAAATTGTTTAAAGTTAAAAAAAAAAAGGAGTAAGGAGCAAAACCAAAGGCACAGGATGCCAGAGTGAATGGCATTATTGTATCATTTGCTTTCTTTGCTTTCTCATCCCCAGGGCTTTGCATTTTAAAAGCACATGTTGTGGTTTTTCTATGATTATCTTCCCACTTCCTGTGTTGTATCTCCCTTACTGTAAATATCCTTTTGTATAGCCATGATTTTCTCTCCTTCTGTCTTGTGTGTGTACCTTTCTTAATACACACTAACTTTCTCCAAACTTCCACTGTACAGTTTTCCTAATAATAAGTTATATGAGTCTAGTGGTATTTTTATTCTCCAACAAGATTTTTAGGGCCCTGGTTTCAAATCCTAGTTTCATCTTTTATTAGCTGTGTGACCTGGGGAATGTTGCTTAACCTCTCTGAGTGTCCCCCTCAGAAAAAGGAGGACAATTGTACATACCCATTGCGAGTACTGCAGGGATTAAACAAGAAATGTAGAGGATCTATCTAGTGCCAGTCACTAATGGGGCTATTAGCCTTTGATATCTTCTCCTTACTTCCTTCTCCCCTTCTCTGTTCCCCCTGTGCTGTGTCTTGAAGTCTTTCTAAAATGCCAGGATGTGCTAAAAGATCAATTTTAACATAGGCTTTCAGTCCATTCGAATGAGCTCCAACCCACCTCTGTGGTCTCACCACCTTCCAGGCACATTCTATATATACATTACGCTCCAGCCACAGCAAATTACTAGCTGTTGCCTAAATACACGTTACTCTTTTTTTCTGCCCATGACTTTAAGCGTGCTATTCTCTGTGTCTGGAAGTCTTGTGTGCTCCTACCTGGCAACCTTCTCTGTGAGGCCTTTTCTGACAGCCTGAGGTCCCCATGTTCCCCTGTGAATTCGGTAGCTTGTTCAGAACTTGATTAATGTGATTCCTTACTCAGGTATGTATATCATTCATTCACTTACCCAACAAATAGCTATCCAGCCCCCTCGCTGTGCCAGGCACTGGAATGCAACTTCTAGTTAAATTGTGGATTCGATAGGACTGGGGTCTTGTCTTACTTTCCCCCCCAGTGTCAGCACAGGAAAAAAGCAAACACTCAATGTTTGTTTGTTCAATATTGAATAAAATTAGAGCATTTCTTTTCCAATAATCAAATTGGAAAATCATAATGCTACCAAGTACTTCCTCATTTGCCCTTCAAAGGCAAAGATAAAAGACACACATTTTCTTGTGCATATAACAGATTGTTATGCTTATTAACAATTCTAGGGGGCTCAGAAATATTCCTTTGCTTTGAGTGTTCTCCATCTGGAAGAGTTTAGCTAATTAAACCACAATCTGCGGGTGAGTTGGTCCCGTTTATCTCCAGTGGATGAAATCCTTTTCTTTCCAGAGGACTCCTCAGACAAATATCAAAGGTCAATGCTATTTTTAGTAACATATAGTTTTGCAAGTCTTTTTAAATTTCTGGCTTTCAATTTCTCAATTTGGTCACATATGCTTTTGAAACTCTTTTTCCTAAAAAAAAGATTAAACTCCCTAGTAAACCTTAGCCTATCTACAGAAACATTTGTCTCAACTCTAGACAATGCTGAATTAGCATAGTCAAGATAGATAGTCACTAATCTACTAAGAAGTTGGAAAAAATGCTCTCTCTCTTTGGTAAGTATGCAGTTCCTGTTGGCAATGATATTTTGTGCAGATCGAATGGTGATTCAGAGAAAACTATTACTATCTTTCATTTCTAGGGATTTTTCAATTTTTGGTGATTACTATTTGTTGCTGTTTCTGAGCTTTCATTCCCATCCTTACCCTCTCCCCTTCCCCACTCTCCCCTCCTGTAGACAAACGTATGGGCCTTGTTTTCTTGAATTCGTTTGGATCTCCCTGGTATACTTCACAGAACAATAAAGAAAATTCACGCACTGACTACATACTAATTTCTTTGAGCAGAATGAAAACACTTCAGAACTTCACATTTGCAGCCATTAAATAAAGGCCACAAGTTGGAGTTTTAGAATTTTGATTCTTTTTCTTTAGTTGGAAACAACTTGTGCAGCTCCTGAGTTGTCAGCAGATTTGAATGGACAGACCCTGATAAGGAGCCCAATCAGGTTTTAGTGAAAAATGATACGAGGTGAACTTCGATAGTGAACAAACCAAATTCAGTGTCTCACACTACCCTCCTCGCTGGGCAATGTCAGCACGCACAACGGACTCAGCTGAGTTTCATTAAAAGCTAAAAACCAATAAAGAAAGTCAGTGTGGGGCCGACAAAGCCACAGGCGCTCTCCCAGCCCTATTTAAGGAAGGCCCTCCTCTGTCACATCCTGTCCCCGGGCTGTCCCTCAGCTTTTCTCAAGACTCTGACCTCCTCCTTTCCTATTCTTTTTCTAGAGAGACAAAAGGGACCAACAAAGAATGGGGTTCGGGGGTGGCTGTGGAATTCAATCATCGAGTTTAATGAAACAAACTAGTTCTGTGGTCATCGCAGCCCCAAATAATAGATTTGATCCAATCCGTAGCTCCTGAGTGGTGTGTGGAGTACCCCGCACATCAGAGAGCTGTTGTCAGAGACTTTTCTCATTTCTCTTTTCTGAGGCCCTCACAGCCCTTCACGAAAGCAAGGCTGTCTGTACCTCTTCCTTCCCTTTGCTATTTGTTTATTTCAAATTCATTTGATCTTGCTATAATGTTTGCATTTGGATAAGCAGCCTTAAATTCTTCTTATAAGAAGACAGGTTATTGATAAATAAGTAAAATAAACATTTGTGGATAGGAAAATCCAGAGACAATGAGTCCCAGCAGGCAAAAAGACAGCTACCTCGGCAGGACCCAGGCCTGTCACAATGCATCATAAAACGGTGTGGACTGTGTTAGAAACGCAGTGGTTTCCTGCGCTCCGTGGCGGTCCTCATGCTGTGGGTGAATATGGCAGCAGATGTGTGAATTGCACCCAAGTCATGAAGCCCAGGAATCACCCAACGAATGGCAAAGCAGGGATCAAGCAGGATCTTTTTAAAATTTGTCATTAAAAAAGATTAGATTTTTTCCTTCAGGAGAAAAACTCAAGTGACCCAGAGGAAATGATTCACAGGAGATGAAACCAGAGACTGGTGACACAAGGCTAAAGATGGCGTCCCAGAGGGAGAGCGGGAAGTGCCGAGCAGAAACTACAAAAAAATAAACAAGCAATCGTCAAAAGGCAAGTACCTAAGCCATCCAAACCAGGGTCACAAGCTCCCAGCAAAGTGGCTAGAATTTCTGCTGATGAATTGAAGGAAATTTGCAATAAGGAAAAATACACCCATTTGAAAAGAAATCCAGTTCATAAGGTCAGCCCAACCCAAACAACATCAGGGAACAGGAATTTCATTCCCCGAACAATACCAATCTTAGCCCTACAGTGGCCAGCTCGTTCCTCTCCAGAGTGCACACAGTTCACACCTATTTTTATACTGACCATGCTACAGAGAACTTTTGAAAAAAGTCCTGGACAGTCAGGAACCCTCCAAAAATGTGATTTTGTTTCCTTGTGCAGCTGCACGCTGGCACCGGTCTCTCTGACGCTGTGAGCCATTGCCAACTTCACCAGGCCCTGCAAGTGAGGGTGGTGAAGCTGCCTGTCACCTCACACACACACAGCCTCTCTCAGGGAAGGGCGACAACGTCACCCCGTGATAGTTTGCACCGAAATCCCAGCCAACAGCAAATGCCCACAGCGTCTTACAAGGACAAATAATTAATGTCAATCTATTATAGATATGATAATCATAATGCTTAGAATAGTGCTCTGTGCTAGCTAGACATGCTGATAAGAACTGAACATACATAGACTTGTTTATCTTTTCTAATTTTTGGTTTTTTAAGTATATTTTATTGATTATGCTATTAGTTGTCCCATTTTTTCCTCCCCTTTCTCCCCCTCCACCCTGCACCACCACTCCCTCCAGCATTTCCTCCTTTAGTTCATGTCCATGGGTTGTACATACAAGTTCTTTCACTTCTCAGTTTCCTATACTATTCTTAACATTCCCCTGTCTATTTTATGCCTACCAATTATGTTTCCTTGTATCTTTTCCTCCCAATCTCCCCCTGCTCCCTCCCTGCTGATAACCTTCCTTGTGATCTCCAGTTCTGATTCTGTTCCTGTTCTAGTTGTCTGCTTAGTTTTTTTTTTTTTAGGTTCAGTTACTGATAGTTGTGAGTTTATTGTCATTTTATTGCTCATAGTTTTGATCTTCTATTTCTTAGATAAGTCACTTTAACATTTCATATAAGAAGGGCTTGGTGATAATGAACTCCTTTAATTTGACCTTATTTGGGAAGCACTTTCTCTGCCCTTCCATTCTAAATGATAGTTTTGTTGGATAGAGTAACGTAGGTTATAGGTCCTTGCCTTTCAGGACTTTGAATACTTCTTTCCAGCCCCTTCTTGACTGCAAAATTAGTTTTGAGGAATCAGCTGATAGTCTTATGGGAACTCCTTTGTAGAAAACTCTATCCTTTCCTCTTGCTGCTTTTAAAATTCTCTCCTTATCTTTAATCTTGGCTAATTTAATTATGATGTTTCTTGGTGTGTCCCTCCTTGGATCCAACTTCTTTGGGACTCTCTGACCTTCCTGGACTTGCATGTCTAGTTCCTTTGCCAGATTGGGGAAGTTCTCCTTCATTATTTTCTCAAATAAGTTTTCAATTTTTGCTCTTCCTCTTCTCCTTCTGGCACCCCTATGATTCGGATGTTAGAACGTTTAAAGTTGTCCCAGAGGTTCTTAAGCCTCTCCTCATTTTATGAATTCTTATTTCTTCATTCTGTTCTGGTTGGATGTTTATTTCTTCCTTCTGTTCCAAATCTTTGATCTGAGTCCCTGTTTCCTTCCCTTCACTGTTGGTTCCCTGTATATTTTTCTTTATTTCACTTTGCATAGCCTTCACTTCTTCCTCTATTTTGCGGTCATACTCAATCATTTCTGTGAGCATCCTGAATGCCAGTGTTTTGAACTCTGCATCTGATAGGTTGTCTATCTCCTTGTCACTTAGTTCTTTTCTGGAGTTTAGATCTGTTCTTTCATTTGGGCCACATTTCCTTGTCTTGGCGCACCTGTTATGTTCTAAGTGGTGGACACTTAGGTATTCGCAGTGGAGGGGGAACCCACTTCTCTGTGTTGCAGCGCTGTCTGTGACAGAGGCGTCCAAGAGGGAACAATGCCACTTGCTTGGCTCTTGCCCTGCTTTCAGTCACTCCCCTCACGTCCCACAAGCGGACTGTGCCCTTTCAGGTGCTGATTCCTGTGTGGGTGGGCTTGTATATATTCTAGGATCCTGTGGGCCCCTGCAATGGACTTTTCTGTGAGATCGGGAGTTTCACCCACTGCCACAACCCCCACAAGATTTATAGCCAGAGGTTTTGAGGCTTTAATTTCCTACGCTGGAACCCTGGGTTGCACAGTCTGTCTCACTCCCCAGCTGTTCCTCCCAGCTTATCCGCAGGCAAATGTGAGACCACACAGGCCACCAGCCACTGCCTCGCTGCCCTGCCCTCCCATCTCCACCCCTCCTACCAGTCTGGATGAATGTTTCTTTAACCCTCTGGTTGTCAGACTTCCATACAGTTCCACTTTCTGGCAGTTCTGGTTGGGTTTTGTTTTTAAATTGGTTGTCGTCCTTCCTTTGGTTGTGTGAGCAAGTGAAGCATATCTACTTATGCCTCCATCTTATTATTGATTTTTAACCCTCATCCAAGAGTATGTTTATTGATTTTAGAGAAAGAGGAAGGGGGAGAGAGAGAGGGGGAGAGAGAGAGAAACATTGATTTATTGTTCCACTTATTTATGCATTCAGTGGTTGATTCTTGTATGTGCCGTGACTGGGGACTGAACCCACAACCCTTTGGTGTAAGGGATGATGCTCCAACCAACTGAGCCACTTGGCCACAGCCATATCAAGTCATCTAATTTAAACCTCATGACATTCCTTTGGAGGTTGTCACATAAATCACTTCCCTTTAAGGTAGTCATGTGGTCTTTTCCATGTCAATGTGTCTCCATTTATATGTCTCATGGCCACACACTAGACCAGCAATTTTCAACCGGTGTGCCCCAAGAATTTTTAAAACATGCAATACCTGAACAGTCAGGACCACTGACCTCCTTTCCCTTACATTGTCAAATAAAAAAACAATAACAGCCAGCACGGTATGAATGAATCAAAATTATATCTATTTTTCTGTCAGATTGGCAAAAAATATATTTTTTTGGTGTGTTGAAAATTTTAGTAATTAGTTCGTGTGAGGCATGAAATGAAAAAGGTTGATAATCACTCACCTAGGTCAACATTACCCAAACCTGGATATTTTTCACCCCCTTCAAGTTCCCTGAGCAAGTGAGGCAAGGAGGCACCAGATGGGCTGGCTCTGTGGAGTCCCCGCTCTGGGCCTGCCCCACGCTGGGCACACGCACATCGCGGCGCCGGGTCCTTACAGCTGCCCTTTGAGGTAGTTTCTACTATTATTCACCCCATTGCACATTGGGAAAAACTAACTTAAAAAGGCCAGGTGCATGCACTACCTTGTGGAAAGCTGCACCCCCAGCAAGTGGCAAAGTTGGAATTTGTACTCATATTTGTTGAGCACTCGAGTTTTAATTCTTAACCATGATTCTGTGCTGTTACTCTGCTAGGCTCCATTTGAGGGAGTGGGTGTCCCGGTTGTTTTCAGGTTGACAGGGGAGCAGAGGGAAGAGGAGAACCTGTGGTTAGGCCCTTCAAGACTCTCCCAATTTTTACCAGTTGTTGAGGCAGCCCATTGAAATGAAACGAGCCCTGACTGGTGTGGCTCAGTGGATTGGGTGCTGGCCTGTGAAATGAAAGGTCGCTGGTTCGATTCCCAGTCAGGGCACATGCCTGGTTTGCGGGCCAGGTTCCTGGTTGGGGGCATGTCAGATGCAATCAACTGATATTTCTCTCCCTCTCTTTCTCCCTCCCTTCCCTTCTCTCTGAAAATAAATAAAATTTAATAAAATCTTAGAAGTGGAATAAGTTGACGTATGTTCAACACTGGGCACTGTGTCTAGCGTGGAGCTACCCCTATGTGAAATGCCAGTTTTAGGCCTTACATCACACTGCTGAAACATATAATGGCTCAGAGCTGGGCTACGTACCCCTCTAAAACAATAACATGGCTTCCAGAGCTTCAGTCTAAGCTGATTGAAAGTCTTAAATAGAAATAAAGAATGTGTTAACTAAATAAGGATTTGATCAGATAAGAAAGCAAAGCATCTTCTGTTCGCTCAAGTGAATCCCAGGAGGATTCAGCCAACAAACACTCTTGCTGGATTCCCTTATGGAGATGGATGCACCCGATTACCAGAGCCTGATGCCATTGAGCTTGAAGTCCTTGCTTCCTGCAGCAAGCACCGTCCTATTCAATTCTTCCTGCAGCCAGTGGATTTATTCAACACTTATTCACTGTTTGCTGAGGCCTCTGCGCTGAGGCACTAGGTACGCCCGGGGGAAGAAGGGCTGATCAGTCCTTGCCTTCAGAGGGCTTCTACTTTAGTCGGGGAGCCAGATATGAAGCAATTAAAGCCACTCATAAGTAAATACTATGAAGGAAAGCAAAACCAAAATGAAACAATAACAACAAAAACCAAAAACTGGAGTGCTTTGAGGGAAGTAACAAGACCTGTGTGATCTGGCCCCTTCTGCCCTTTCCACATCATCTCACGCCTTTCCCTCCTTCTCCACGAGCTTGGCTCCGCTGGTCTCGTTCTCTCTCTCCTGGTTTGTTTCTTACAGCATCCTCCTGGCTCTTAGAAGATGTCCCAAAGTTATCTACCCAATGACTGAAAGCACAAGGTGACTCGGGTGGGTTGGGACGGGGCAGGGGCAGGGGAAGTGTCTCAGACAGTGTTCACGCTCCACTCTGGGTCTCCTCAGCTTCACTTATCTCTCGTCCGGCTCTGCAGAGCTCTGACGATGTCACGCTGACAACACACCTTCCATGAATGGACCTCGCATGTCTGGCTTCCCGCCCTGGTGCCACCCCTTGTCGCTGCCAGGGGGCCTTCTCAGCACCCACGCCCACCCGCAGAGCCTAGCAATGAAGAGGAGTTAACATGCCATGGGTAACCTCTAAACACTGGGAGACAGGAACTGGAGGAGAATATCTCCCCTTTGCTGGCCTCTGCAGGAGGGCCCCAAGACAGTCCATTCAACTTCCTGGGGATGTGACCCTGCAGATTTAGCAATCAGCTGCATTTGGAGATGGCCAGCACATCCTTGCGTTGGCTCTTCCTCCATTCCTGCACCCCTCCCCTCACATGTCTCCCTACTGCTCTGTGGATTTTCCTCCCTGTTAAAATAATAGCCCAGCAGCCTTTTGCCTCAGGCTTTATTTCCTGGGGAACCCAGGCTAACAGGGAAACTTCTTTAAGGATACTTGAGCTGAGACCTGTCAGATAAGAGTGAGGAAAAACAAAAAGCTGGAGGGAGGTGTGGGAGTTGGTTTCTAGATCGGCATAATGCAAAACATGCGTTGTCAGTTAGTGGAGAGGCCCATGCACTGGGGAACCAAAAGGCCACTGTGCCATTGTCTGGGGTGAGGGAGGGGTGAATGGGGCAAAGCAGAGAGGAAGAGACGAAAAGGCAGTGACAGGTCAGCTCCTGTGGGGCTCGTAGGGTCCGGGCTTGTTCTCATGCAACAGGGGCCATTGGAAGGTTGAAGCAGGGGCCTGGCATCATCACGTGATTTTTTTTTAAAGGATCACTTAGGCTGCTACGTGGAAAATAAGCTATTTTTAGCTTCGGGGAAGGGGCGAGACTCGTGAGGTGGGGCCAGCAGCCGGGAGCCTCTACAGCAGTCCAGATAAGAAATGATATTCGCCTGGACCAGGACAGCAACAGTGGACATGGAGGGAAGCAATGGACCTGGGACGCATTTGTGAAGTACGGTCCTTCTGACTTACTGCTGGGTCGGGTTGGGAAGCGAGAATGG
>JAPYXV010005259.1:0-10681 GCA_028533065.1 Trachops cirrhosus
GCCAGGCATTGAAAGACAAATACCATATGATCTCGCCTTTAACAGGAACCTAAACAACAAAACAAAGAAACAAGTAAAATATAACAAAAGACACTGAAATAGAGGACAGGTTGTCAGGGCCCAGAGGTGAGAGGGGAGGGAATTTCAGGGGAGAAGGGAAAGGTTTACAGGAACAAATATAGAGGACACATGGACAAAACTAGGGGGGTTGGAAAGGGGAGAGAGGATGGGAGGGATGGGTGGGTGGGCTGGAATTGGAATAAAGGATAGAAACTGTACTGAATACACTAAAATAAAAAAAATTTTTTAAAAAAGTTCACTGAAGCCAATCGCAGCTTGTCACAACACCAGCTGGTATGCTGTTACAGATTGGTTCCTAGAACGCTGACCTATCAGGAGAAGCCTCTACTATTGCACAAGGGGCCCACCCTCCAGAAGATAATTCTGTGGTTTTTTTTCGTTCCACCCTCAAGACTAAAATTTCAGGTGTATACTAACTTCAAACACGGCAGGTCCAGGGACCCAGACAATGTCTCAACATAGATTCTCTTTGTAGGTTAGTCCTTCTGATAGAACAGAGCTTTTCATACATTGAAAAGATGGCTACACTGTAAAAAAATTGTCTTGAAAATGTTAATAATAGTGCTGACATTGAAAATGCCTGATATGTAAAGATAGGTAATTTACCCTCAATCACACTATCATTAATTAGTAACACTAGTTTAAACCTTTTCATAGAGTTATATATTATAGGTTTAAAATATATTTCAAAATATTTCTTGGAAGTGTATCATAAATTGCTTTTCTCTATATTATTTTGTGTTCATTAGGTTTCACATTCTGTGGCATTATCAAAACCACTCTTAGTTGATGCAGATATTTCAGCAACAAGGTGGCTAGAGCAACACATGCCAAATGTTAATCTTGACATATTTCTCCCCTATTTAAAGCCATTAAATGGTTCTCCATCAATACCAGAATTAAGGCCAAGCTAGTTACTTTCATATGCAGGGCTCTCCATAATCCTGCCATAACTATCTCAATTTCCCACTTAGCCAGAACAATCATTTAAAATAAAATAAAACAAAATTAAATTAAAAAGTTAACCACATATGTCTCCTGCTTAAGTCATTTTAACAACTTTCAATACCACAAAAAAAGAGAGAGAGAGAGAGAGACTTTGGTCCTCACCATCCATGTAACAAATATTTGGGAGGATTCTTCATGTCTTCTTTGAGCCACATTCTCCTCTTTGAATTACTCACCTTGGACAGAGGGATGGCATTCTCCATTGGTCTGGCCAGGGTCCTGCGCCTGTCCCGTTGTGTGGGTGGGAGGAGTATATGGAGTCCATGCTGACCTAACCTGGCCATCCAGGATTAACATCTGCCAACAGAAAGGCCTGTTTTAGCGATGCCACATGCTCTCGCTGCTCTGATTTTAGACAGGCCTGCTTGGACCACAGATTGTCTCTTTCTTGCAGAATCAAGGAGAGCTGTCCAAAAGTTAGATTGCTGGTCTTAGGTTAAAGCTAGTGTTGACAAAGGCAGGGAGCCAGGACCTAGAGCAAGAGATGACTAGCGTCAGAAGGAGTTGGAGAAGAGAGACAACACAATGCCCCATCTCTTCCCAGACTCCTCCCTGGCATCCCTTGCTTGACAATGGTAATAATTCCTCCCCCTTTAAGAAGCTCTCGATTAGCACACAGATTGGAACAAGGAGCAGATTTGTGGGAGGGGAGCATGTTGAGGCAGGTCTACCATGTCTACATGGAGTTAAGGTTTGCTGTTATCAGATGTAAGGGAGACGGCTGCTAGAAATACCAAAACAAGACATACTGTTCATAAAAACCAATCACGGCAAGCTCAACAAGTCTTTTACTTATTATGCCTGAATGTGGCCTTCTTATAAGCATTATTTTGTCTCAACCTAGACACTAAATCATTTGGTTTAATTATATAGTACCTAGTTTTTATGTAAGGTGATATGTTAGTGCTACAAAATCTGTTTGAAGATATTGTGGTAGAGATGCTAATTTTATCATCCATGATTTTATTTTACATGATAAATGTCACTAAGTGATCTCAAAACAGGAATTATAAATGAAGAGAGAATGTCTATATAATTGTATATTGCATATATACAATACTTAGCTGCAAGGGGACATATTGAGGGAAGATGGGGAAAGAGAGAATCTAATCCTACACATAAATGAAAAATGATTCATTCAATACTTTTCATAATTTTACAGTTAAAGTAAGATTGTTTAGATATCTTTATCTTAAAGTTAGCAAAAATTAATCTGAAATGGAAATTGTAAGAATACATCAACAATCTAATTTTAATAACATTAGAATTCTAAATCAAATACTTTCACAATATGAAGCAGATGTTTAATTCATGAAGCCTTTCTATCTGGGGTTCTAAATATTATTTGAGCTACCAGAATCTCCCTAGCTTTTTCACTTTAGGGCAACTTAAATATTGAGGATTGATATTTTAAGATTTAATATATAATAAAGTTTTAAAAAGATATAGGGCCAATTTTTATATAATTTAGCAAATTGTGCTTTCTCAATAGGAAAGTAGAAAATTCACTTTTGATTTTCCATGCAGAAATGTATACTACTTTTCTTCTCTTTTATCAAAGGAGCCTTATAATGTTTAGCTGATAAGCCAAATAGATAATAAATAGAGAAATAAAAAGTCTGATTTAGTGTTGTCTAAAAATAACACCAATTCCCATGGAATATAGCCTCATATAAACTGTGCACTCCCTCCAACCCCAACTACACTACTCTGGCTGAACTCCATTTTCTGTATCACTTTACTTTTTAAGAATTCCTAGATTTCAAAAATAAATAACTATATGAATTATTTTGTGCACCAGCAAAAACTCAAATAAATATATTTTGCACTCTTATTTCCTGACAAGATATTTACCTTCTGGTATTTTTGCTTTCTTCATCCTGTAGAATAAATCTAGTATGGTGTGTATTTATTCTTAGCATGGTCTTCAAAGTCCATGCATTGATTTTAGAAAACCTCAAGTATATCTAGGTAGGAAGCATAATAAGTAAACAAACACCATGTATAAGGGAAATTATATATAACTACTTAATTACATTTTAAGTAGGTAGATATCACCATATTTTAAGCTACTGAAACTGATTTTTATGGTTGTGATAGAATAAAAGTTTGGAAAATATGTTTTAGCATAAGAAATGGAGAATGAAGAGAAAGTAGTAAAAGGGAAAAAATGAACATATTTTGAATACCTACCATGTACAAAAGGTTACAGAAGCAAATTTCACAATAAAAAGAAATATACCAAATAAATAGTCTTTTGCAGTCTTCATAGAATCTTTACCAACTTTTGCCATTTCCTTTACATCAGGTTTAATTTTTCAAACTTTCAGTTTATGAGGTAAAACCAATTTGGTGAGTTGCACTTATAGCCTGAGTCTATATTTCTTTCTATCCATTCCTATCACATTTTGTATGCCTATCTGTCATTTGTTCTGATTCCTTGGAAACCAGGGATTGAATATACCATTTCCCAGGATGTAAAATATATTCACAACACACACAAGTTTGTATGGATTCAAAAACAGATACAAAGCTATATAGCTATACAATAGTACAAATTTAGGTGCCCTTAAGTGTCTTAAATGCTTCCAATTTTATATATTACAAATAAGCAAAGGATAAGTCTACAGTTTAAGGATTACACACATAGGTTATGGCATGCAGAAGGTCATAAGTCCTCTATAAACTTTAATCAGGCACTTCGTTTTTTGAAAGAAAATATTTCCTTTTGTATCTGAGGAATCTGATGAATTAAAATCAGCACTAGGGGATCTCTTGTTAACTCTGGACCATTTGATCAGCTCCTGCCCTCTGTTAGCCTCTACAAGAACTTTAGAGGCTCCGGGGGAAGTTTATTCAACTGCTTCTCATCACATCCACCCACGCAGATTTACATGCAAAGAGCTCAGGATGTCCAAAAACCTGGACTTTGAAAACAGAAAGGAAGAGAGAAGGGCAGGGGGTGGAGGGGGGTGGGGGAAGTGAGAAAAACATTTTTGAAACATGTGCCTTCCAACCGATTTATAACAACTGCAGCCTTTTACACAGTCATTTTATTGAAATTATTAGCTGTTAGAAAGAAGTTTTGTCATCATCATCGGAGTACGTTGAGCTCACCAGGACACCTCATGCTTTTCAAAGCAAAAGAGAAAGGCAGGAAATAACTGCTATTTTATTTTTTTAATTTCCTGAAATGTGATGATAAATTAAAGTGATTGTAAGTACAAAAGGGGTCCCCAGTGAGACTGGTCTCTTAGATCAACTCTTCATAGTGGCTCTTGTGTCACCCACCTTGGAGGGATTCTTGGCACCATTTGTTTGCCTCCCTATTCACATCTCAGCCTGATCATAAAGCAACTACTCTTTCTATTTCAGTGTTTTGAAGTGATGGGATTCCCCATTGCCAGCCTGGGTCTACTTATTCATTGCTCAGAGGAAATAAAAAACTTAAATGAAAATTAAGGGAAAGTGCATAAAATAAAAGATGCTGGAGCAGAATCTTTTATCCTTGTGGTGTCTGCCTTGTCTATAGATACGTTTTGAGAAGCACTGTCACCTCCCCAGCCCCTGCCAAAGGAAACATTTCATAAAACCCCTTCCTAAAAGTCGTAGTCATCTGACCACGTCCATGGACCCTCTGGTAGAAATCACTGAACCAGGGAGGCTACAACAGAGAGGAACCCAGTCTATAGACAGATACGCAGTTTGTTAGGTAGCCTAGGCAGGCGTGTCTAACCCGCAGCCCACAGGCCACATGTGCCCCAGGATGGTTATAAATGCCTCCCAACACAAAATCATACATTTACTTAAAACATGATGAGATTTTTTAAAATTTTCATTAGTGTTTGTGTATTTAATGTATAAAATTATTCTTCTTCCAGTATGGCCCAGAGATGCCAAAAGGTTGGACACCCCTGCTAGAACTTCACTCAGTGAATCTCAGGAAATTTGAATTGGAAACTCAGAGAGTCAGTGAGTATGGGTGCTGAAGAGTTAGGTGGAAAACTGAAAAGATACACAGAAAGAAGTAAAGATCTTCTAATAGCGTATTCTTGTTAACCATTAAAAGAGGGGCATCATCATCATTAAATCATCATCACCATCATCATCATCGTCGTCGTCGTCGTCGTCGTCGTTGCCATCATCGTCAAAAAAGCAGCACTGGGCCCCTGAATGATGTTCCATTTGTTAAAATGCTTTCTGGATGCCAGTCCTCCCCTAAGCATCAGCAGGTCTACTTGGGTGTCTGCGAGGCCTGGCCACTGAGAAAACTGAGAGATCCAGTTTTCTCTGTAAATGCTTAAAATGAAACTCCCTTCCCTTGAATTACTTTGAGTGGTTTCTGTAACCTGCAACCAAAGAATCTAACTAACACCAGGGGTCAGCAAAGATATTGTAGATTGAACCAAGTGAGATTTTGCAAATTTATGTAAAGCGAAATGGGTGCTTAAGAGATGTGTTTGCATAAATAAGGAACAAAAATTTTAACAATATAGTCATGTATCTAAAATTTCAGTTTTCCCTCTCACTTTTAATGATTCTCCCAAATGCTTTTACTAAAAATCTGAGTTGTCATCCCTGACATTTCTTTCTTCTCACTTTCCATAGTCACTGAAGCCTGATGATTCTACCTTCAAATTGTATCTTAAAACCTTCTACCATAACTCAAATCCTTCACCTTCTCTGAGTTTCCACCACTGTCCCAATTCAAGACACTGGTGATGCTGACTAACTGGAAACTGCTTATCTAAATTATTTCCACTCTCTAATATATTCATTTAAGTCAGTCACATGTTTAAAAATCTTAAATGTCATATTATTTCTTTTAGAATAAGGACAAAATCCCTCAGCTTGATCTTGCAGACTCAAAAATCTGGCTCCTGTGATGCCTGCAGTGTCCAAGTCATTATGGATGAAATGAGACATTCACACGGACTACTGAGTCTGGTGGAGGAAAAGGGACAGCATGGCTTTTCTCTCAAGGGGAGCAAAAGCCATGGCCCTTGCGGTGACCAGCTTTTATTGGGTTTCTCGGCACATTACATGATGGTCCTCATTTACTATGTGCAGGTTCGATTTAGATGGTTACCTTTTACAGAAAACAAAGGAGCCAATGCTGCTAATCACATCACAGAAGAGGGATATTTGCGAATGAAAAGGCAAAAGTGGTTGTACCTGTTACACTCATCCTTGGAAGGTTTAGCATGAATTTTAGGAAGTTACTTTGCAGTAAATGTCCTCAATTCAGGGTGAGGGAGTTTTTTAGCAAGAACAAGACTAAAAGCGGCATAAGCACATTGCAGGCCTGATTTCCCATGGGAGAACCTATCCGTGGGCGTGGGTCCTGTGCATTCCAAGTGGGAGCTGGGCCCATGCCACACAGAATGGTCTCCTACACTCCTGTGCACCACTGAAGCCTTTGACTGCAAACCGACCTATTTCTGTTTGCCAATTTTAGATCATTCTTTCTCCCTCACTACTTCTGCTCCCACTGCACTCACCTGGCTTAATTCTTAACTTGAATGGCAATTTTAGAGTCCCTGTTTCAATTTCATGGCTTTGGAGAAACTTTTCCTGACACTTTTTCTGCTGTGTGATTTCAAAGTTTTCCATATTATTCATGCATAGCACTTATTACATTTGTGCATGTCCAGTCATTTGGGACTGCAAATCATTTAGCCTTGTAGGATCACCTTTCCTTTAATATATAAAAAACAGAATTTAGTTCTGTCACCAGTCTATCATCTAAAGGACCCTGACATTTGTCCTGGCCAGGGTGGCTCACTCTGTTGCTGTGTTGTCTGGGAAATGAAAGGTCACTGGTTTGATTCTTGGTCAGGGCACAATGCCTAGGTTGCCGGTTGGTCCCTGGTTGGGCACTTACTACAGGCAACTGATTGATGTTTCTGTCTCACATCGATGTTTCTATCCCTTGCTCACTCCCTCCCTTGCCCTCTCTCTAAAATCTATAAGCATGCCTTCAGGATTAACAGATCTCACATTGGCCAGCATATCAACTAACACAACAAACGACCCCAAATGTGAGAGTTCAGTAGGATTATCTCCATTTCACTTATGAAGAAACAAGGCTCAGGAGTTAAGAAATGTGCCAAGTATCTAGCTGATAACTGGGAGAATCAGAATCTGAACCTTGGCAGGTCTGACCTTTTGTCCTTTTACCTTATGCTCTTGATCATGTCTCCATCATGGTCAGAAATATGGGCAGGAACAAATCAATGCATATCAATGAAGTTGCTGATTTTTATTTTAAAATGACATCTACTTAACCAAGGGAACTATAACTAAGTGTTTCCTTTAAATTAGTCCAGGCAGTTTTATTATGAAAAGGTTTCTGATCTGAAAGTTTGTTCATCATGAAATGAATGGACACAGTGTTTGCTGCACTGCCCTGTGTCCTCACTGCTTCTTGTGCTGTCTTGCAAACTAGAACTGCAGCTCCTTTGAGAAGGCTTCTCATCAAGTGTTTGCTTAACACTGAAGATACCATGAATTTAAAATAAAGTATGCATTTGCTCTTAAACTAGAAAACAAAAAATGCTGAAAGGATCTATTTAAGTTTTGTTCTAGACACTTGAAATAAAATACAAGGTTGAAACAATTCTATAAATAATTTTACAATAAATATAGTTATAATCATATATATATCTTTACTCAATTGTCTAAATATTTAGGTAAAAATGGTTTTTAAAAATTTTAATGTATCTAGAGATTTTCCAAGCTGCCCATTTTATTCATTAGCACCAAAGATGCTTCTTAAAAATAAACCTTCTTAATAAATATGTTTTTAAAGGAGAGCAAGTGATTGCAGTGTAAAAAGTTTTGTGGCTGTGTGTTACTATATCTGTGTCCGTGCGCTCACACAGGTTTCCTCCATATTAGAAATGGTTCCTCAGGTGTATTGTTGTGGTTTGTTTTTAATGCTCTCCACATTTTCTAAGCATGTGATTTACCATGCTTCAAATATCAGTGGTTTAATGACAGAAAATGTGCAATATTGGCAATTATAGGTTAGGTTAAAATACAAAGAACACATTACTTCCAACAAGCCAAATCTTTGTATTTCATTTCATGTGGGCAGTTTCCTCTCTTTTGTTTTCACTGGACACTTGCCTGCTTTCACAGTACCATGCACCACACATCCTGTTTATTAGTTTAAAGGAGTTTATTTTAACAAGGGGATTTATTTTATGTTTTTCTCTGTCCACCAAAGTGCATTTCACTATTATTTTTAAAAAAAATTTTTTTATTGAATTCATTGGGGTGACATTGCTTAATTAAATTATAGGTTTCAGGTGTAAATTCTATAATATATCATCTGTATATTGTACTGTGTGTTCACCACCCCAGTCAGGTCTCCTTCCATCATCATTCATCCCCCTTTTCCCTCTTCTACACCCCTCTCACCCGCCGGCCCGCTTTCCCTCTGGTAATCACCATCCTGCTGCCTGTGTCTGTAAGGGTTTTTTTTGGTTATTCCCTTCATCTATTTCAACCAGTCCTATCTCCCCTCCCCTCTGACAGCATGTTCTCTGTATCTATGAGTCTGTTTCTATTATGTTTGTTAGTTCACTTTATTTATTAGATCCCACATATGAATGAAATCATATGGTACTTGTCATTCATTGACTGGCTTATTTCACTTAGTGTACTGCTGGTCCATCCATGCAGTCACAGAAAGTAAGGTTTCCTTCTTTTTTACAGCCGAGTTGTAGTCCATTGTGTAAATGTGCCACAGCTTTTTAATCTACTCATCTACCCACCTACCGATGAACTCTTGGACTGATGATTTACTACTCCCATAAGAAATGCTTTCCCCAGTCCAGCCCTGTGCCTCATTATGACAACTTCTGTAACATTCACACGATGTTCAGTCACCTTCTTATCATCCGTGCTGATTTTCATGAATATTACCCAATAGCAATTTAAGTGTCAATTTGATTTGGAGCTTAAAAATTGTTCTAGCCACCTTTTGAGAATTCAAAATATTTTTCAATTGTACATTTGTTCATCATTGTCTTCAAAAGAACTTCCTTGTATTCAATGGTATTGCAATGTATTATTTGTCCCCACTGTACGTACTCATATTTTAGATTTCTGACTCTTAGCAAAGTGGAGGGAACACATCTTGCTCTAACATAATTTCAACATAGTCCCTGGTATGACTGCTTGAACAAACTAAATACCATTGCATTGATGTTCTATTTACAGAATAGGTCTTATTATTTACCATTTCTGTAAACTGCTTGCCTGGTTTCCTTAGAGACCCACCAATCCAAACTAAAAATATGCCCCATCATTTCCCCTTATGTTACCACTACCAATTCTCCCTAATAGCCCTGACGTGCCTTGGTGTAAAGAGCACAGAACTAGAAGTGGCAGCCTGTGTGACATTGCACATGGCTCATATACCTCCAGGAGGGGTTATATTTTTTCTCTTCCAAAGCCAATCACACTCTCGGAAGAGTGGTATGTAGAAGGACACTGGGAACACTGTTAAATTCTTTATCTAAGCGTCCTCGTTTTTTCAAATGTTTCACAACAGTGATTCCTGGCTCAAGGCCATGTCCCAAGAAGCCAGTAATTTCTTTTAATCAAAATTTAAAAGTCCTGTCTTCAAACTCTACAACTTACCCACTTTGTACCAGAAGAAAAGCTTCATTTGGCCTGTCACCCGGAATGCTGTTTTCCTGGCTCCAAATATCATGAACACTAAATTCAATTATATAATGAGCCATATGATGTGAATCCTGCTAGAGTAGTATGTGGGTCAGTGGGACTAACCACAAATAGAATAATCAAAACCACAGTTAGTGCGGAATGCTCATTTGGGCTTGTTAGGGAGGCGGTGATGAGAGCTGTAGAGACAATTATAGTGAATCATGCTGATTCTATTCTGATCCTATAAATGAACTCTTGCATAGAGCAAAGGAGAATGATACACCCAGTTTACCTTAGATGCAAAGGAGACACAGGGAGCAAGGAAACAAGAAATTATTAGCAGAGAATCCCCATACCAAAGCTTCTTCTTGGCCACTGGCAAAATATCTAAACTGTCTAAACTTCAGGTTCCTTTTCTTTTTTTAAATATATTTTATTGATTATGCTATTACAGTTGTCCTATTATCCCCCCTTCATTCCCCTCCACCCTGAACACCCTCTCCCACCCACATTCCCCCCTTTAGTTCATGTCCATGTGTCATAAGTTCTTTAGCTTCTACATTTCCCATACTATTCTTGACCTCCCCCTATTTTCTACCTACCATCCATGCTACTTATTCTCCGTACCTTTATCCCCTCTCTCCTCCTCCCACTCCCCTGTTGCTAACCCTCCATGTGATCTCCATATCTGTAGTTCTGTTCCTGTTCTAGTTGTTTGCTTAGTTTCTTCTTGTTTTTCTTTCAGGTGTGGTTGTTAATTATTGTGAGTTTGCTGTCATTTTACTATACATGTTTTTTATCTTCTTTTTCTTAGATACGTCTCTTTAACATTTCATACAATAAGGGCTTGGTGATGATGAACTCCTTTAACTTGACCTTATCTGAGAAGCACTTTATCTGCCCTCTCTTTCTA
>JAPYXV010005260.1:0-10679 GCA_028533065.1 Trachops cirrhosus
CTGGCCGGGGCCCACCAGCCACCACTGTTTGTGCACCCAGGGTCTGCCTGCTGCGGACTTGCGTGCCGCCCCGGGTGCTCAGCTCTCTGCTCCGAGTCCCTCACTCGGCCGGACTCCACCCCTCCTACCGGTCTGGTTGAAAGTGTCTCTTTTTAAATCCTTGGTTGTCCGACTTCCATAAACTTCAATTTTCTGTCAGTTCTGGTTGTTATTTTGTTTCTATATCTTTGTTGTCCCTATCTTGGTTGTGCGAGGAGGCACAGTGTGTCTACCTATGCCTCCATCTTGGCCGGAAGTCCTTGGGATAGAATTTTGAATAAATGTTTTCTCATTGTTAATGTAAGCAGCAACAAAGTAAATTAAAAATGCTTTTCAAGCACACTTGGAACTTTCTAAAACTGACTATGTTTAGCTCTCAAGGAGGTTCCAACAAATGTCTCACAAACTATGTTTATTGCTCTCTTTGCCATTAATCTGGAAACCAGTCATGAGGTAACTAGAAAGTCCCTGTATTTAGATGTTTTAAAACACACCTCTAAATAAATACCTTCCCAAAATAAATCACAGTCAGAGTGGAAAATAATTTGCATAGAAATATTATAAAAATACTGCATACCAGACCAAGAATTTTTGGGTTTCAAAAATGATAAAAGTTTCAAACTGTATCTCAACCAAAGGTGATTTTTTTGCCCCCAAGGGGACTTAGGCAACATTCTGAGCCATTTCAGATTATCCTGAGGGGAAGGGAAATGAGGGTGTGCACAGTGAATAGAGGTACTGGATGCTAATAAGCACCTATACAGTTCAGAGGACAATCCCCCAGGAGAGTGAATTCTCTGGCCCAAAAAGTCCACAGTGCTGAGAATTAGAAACCCTACTCTGTATCACGAAGACTCCATTAGAACACAAACAGTATGTCCCTTTGCATCCTAGCTCTGAAAGGCTGCCTTTCTTGGAACAGGAAGCCTGATGCTGAAACCTAAAGAATGAAAAATTCCAGCCACCTTGCAAATGTCAGGGAGAAGTGTCTTAGGCAATAGGTCAGGAGGCAAAGGAAGATCTGTCCACTTAGAAGACCAGATCACACTGTGATTAAACAGAGTACTCATCTGAGGATCCCTGCTGCTTGCCATTGTTCATACATCACTTTAATAACTGATTCCTAATGTTACTTAGAACAAAGAGTCTTATTCTGTTAGATTCCAGATTTCACCATCTCAAGTTTTCCTCTTTGAAAATGTGGGCATTTGCTACATTCTGTGTTCCTCAGATTACCTACCCGGGGGCACATTTCCTGTCACAAAATACTTATGATTTCTAGAACACCATGCTTCCTGGCCCTAAACTCATTTAAAATGCTAGGAAGGATGTTACTCTTTTATTTACTCATTAATACATTCATGACTAACAAAGAGAATTTTTCTACCTCCTCACATTACCTCACTTCTTGTTTTCTTTCAAGCTTTAACTATTTCTAGGTCACCTACAGCTACAACCATGTAACGATCATTACTGCATGAGAACAAGTTTACCTTCGTAACTCATGAGAATCAGCGGAAAAGTATCACAAATAGAATTTAGTACAATGATGGGGAAATAACATGCAGAAATAAATATGAAGTGATACTAAGTTAAAGATATAATTTTTAACAAGACTTGCTAGCAACAAAACAGGTTTTTAAAAAACCCTGGAAATAACTTAACAAGGTATTGGATCTGTGTGAAGAAAATTAGAAATTGCTACCCAATAAAAGAAACTTGAACAAATGAAAAGTATCATCATGTTCTTGGATTTCAGAAAAAAACACACAATGGTACCCACTTACCAAAGTTGTCTATAAATGTGATATAATCTAGGTAAATATAGAAAAGTGGTCCCATAGGAAGTGGTCAGTTAAATTGGGACCTGAGATGTGTACCCCAGAAACAGTCTGACCCCCTTTCCTGCTCCCCAGAGGGTGGCTGCATCTGCCCTCCACCCTCCCCCTCACCTCATAGCCCCCACACAGCTAACCTCCTGTCCCTGGACTGCGTTGCTTGCATCACGTTAGGCGGTGAGCATTACCTCGTGACCACGGAGACTGGCAGCTGGCAGCGCCTAAACTTCAGTCCGCGTGGTTGTTGATCTCTCCACTAGAACTGCCAGCCCCTCATGAGCACCAGCCTAAATTTGCCTCCCACCCAGCCCCCACCCATATCTGTGGCCCCCTCTCACCTCCAGCCCAGTCCTGCCTTTGACCTTAGACCCTGCCCCTCACCTGTAGGTTTAATGTTTAGTGGTCCATTGAAACAAAAATAGCCAGGAATCAAGTATACTTGTGGACATGTAGTTTAATGAAGAAATACATTAATAACATATGCTTCATAAAATTAAAGACAACTCTAAAAAAGAAATTGTTCAGACAATACAAATAAAACACAAACTGGGAGAAAATATGGATTGCCTAAAACATAGGGTGAAAGAAGATCGAAAGTGAAAGAATGGGAAAGGATACATAGGATGCTGCGAAAGTAGTTTTAATCAGAAACATAAATCACATGAAAATTACATAATAATATGCAGTAGATTTCGAGGTAAAAAGCATGACTGGAGATGATGAGCACTTCACATCAAAAAGCTTAATTTACCCAGAAGATCCAAATCTACCACGTACTTAATATCATAAACTTAAATTATACAGAATAGAAACACAAGGAAAAATTATAATCATAATAGATTTAACAAACCTCTCTCATCAGAGATAGAGCATTCCTTTTTCAGAAACAAGAGACCACCTCACAAAATTCAGTAAGGATGTAAGAAACACCATGAGCAGCAAATTGGATTCAGCATGCACAGATAACCTACCGGCTATACACAACTTTTCCTGCTGACCTGCACTAAGGTGTTATTTCCAAAATGAACAACGGATGGTGGCACAGATGCATCCTTGGAACATTTTTTACATTGACCATATTGTAATGAAACAAATTTCAAAAAAATTCAAAGGATTGAAATTACATGAAGTATGTTTCTTGCTCTCATTGTAGCTAATCTATAAATTGGTTGTAAAATGTAACTAGAAAGTCCTTACATTTAAAAGTTATGAAATACATGTCAATATCCATCATAATGAATCATAATTGGAGTTACAAATAATTTGAACTGATTAACAGTAAAAATAATACGTTAAAAACCTGTGGGACAATGTAGTGATAAATCTGCACATTAGGGGGAGACAGCTGAAAATTCACAACTTTTGCATCCATATCACAAGCCCAGAATAATACATTAAATCCAGGAAAATAGAAGAATGGAAATGAGCAAGGAGAAATATGTGGAAGGGTATATACTTAAAACAACAGCAGTTAGTACCTGTTTGGGTAGGATTTTCTATTAATTTTTATTTTTCTGTATAATTAAGTAAGTTGCAACCAAAAAAAGGCAGTCTCAGTTTGGGTTAAAAAAAAGGTACAAGAGGAAAACTTGACATAATTTTAAAATAATAATAACCCAGACTGCGGTGATGGCAACACCAGAGGCCTTTTCTCTGCTCACCCAGCCCAATCCCTCACAGGGGCCCCTTTTCCAAAGGGCGCTTCTTTGTGTGCAAATGCAGTGGAATGGAGAGGAAGTGACAGGGCCAGACCAGAATGGGCAGAGCAGCCCAGCCTGAGGTAGAGCAGGCCCCAGGGCTGCCTCCCTTCAGGGCCTCCTCACAGCCTTGAAGCTTTACAGCTAAGTAGCAGCACTACTGAGCTGACACACAGCGGTGCTGCTTCAAAATCCACCTGTAACAATACTGAGCTTCCTAACAACCATGCCACACTCGCAGCCATTCTGTGTCAAAACCATTTTGTGTCATTCTGTGGAGCCATTTGTACGACATAAAGTTTCATTCCTCCCCACACCCTAACTCTGGAACTCTTGCTGGCATTGAATTAGAGCCAATGACCATCAATTCACAGACATTAGATGCCAAAACAGACACAGGCCCTGGACTCCAGAACCTGGACCCCAGAGCAGATCCAGAACCAAAAGCTGAACCCCAGATCCCGGCCCCAGTCCCCAAACTGTCCCCACAACCCAGGCCAGACCATCGACCCTCAATGCCAGGCCCCAGACACCAGAGACTGACAGAGAACCCTGGACACCGGGTTCCGTACACCAGACCCTAGAGCCAGAGCTGCACGTGGACCCCACACACCCACCCAGGACACGAAGCCACACCCAAAGAGACTCCAGATTCCACACACACAGACACAGATTCAGCCCCAGGCCACAGACCCAGGAGACAGAACCCAGATCTGTAACCAGGACCCCACAACCAGACTGCAGAGCTGGAGTAGGACAGTGGAGCCCAGCTGCCAGATGCAGGAGTGGACCCGAGTCCTCACAATGTAAACAGAGCCAGAGGCCAATAAAGAACATTCCTGACTCTGAGTCCAAGCAGCTGGCCTCAGAAATAGTTTTTCATGCCAATGTAAGTGTATGAGGGAAGAAAATAACTCCCGGCACTACTAAATTATGCCAAGTCCTGCAAAAATAGACCAAAGAGGCACACAGAGCAAAAAATAACAATAATCCTTACTTTTGCCAGGAGATGTCCATGATCTCTCAGAGGCTGCACTTTCCAGAACTTAGTGTCCCTGCCATGAATGTCACACAGCTGGCTCACCAAACCTGTGGGGGATTAAAAAATTATTTTTGTCATACCTTCTAAGTTCTAACAGCTGGGATAACAATCAAATTGACATAATCTGATTAATGGGAGGTATTCAACGTCTAATACAAGGGCAAGGAGAATTCATATTAAAGTGAGTACCAAACATAATGAAGTAATATGGTGTATAGGGTATTTTGGTAAATGGAAGAATAGAGTCTTAGATTTCAAAGGTGAAATGGGAGACACGCAGTTAATTTATATAAAAGGCAGCATACCTGGCAGGTTGATTTTTGTTGGGCAAATCCCACAACTTTAAGACACAAGGAGTACAGTAAGAGGGTCAACAAGCTCTTGCTAGGAGTCTTACTGTCTGAAGCTGTGGTGATTGTGCTGAAGCTCTCTTCCTAAACCAAATTGTGGCAACTAAACCTCTTAGGAAGAACTGAGATGACAATCCTAAGTAACTGCTCAGTCTTTCCTTTCTTAACTGTCAATTTAACATCAACATGCCAAGTGCAAAATGTTGGCCTCTTCATTGTCACCTTTGAAACTTTAAATGGAAGTTGTATATCCACAAGGTACATTTGTACATTGTTCCATATTTCACTGACATAATCAGTCAATTTTGAGAATAACGTACTTAAATTGTTAAGTAAATCTTACTTAAGTAAAAGGTGATGTACATGTACTCCCCAAATTCACCTCATATTAAACACTTGACTCCTTGCTTACTGGTGAGGAAACATTCTTTCCTGTGACCTCAAGAATCTTTGGGCTGGTCTAATAATCCAACAGGTATGACACAGATTACCAAATGAAAATGGCCAAATGTCAGACATACATAGCCAGGACAACCTCACTCACAGGAGAGAGTCAGAAACCCCACATGCGGAACAGCATAAATGAAGCAGCGATGATGTGAGGGGCTGTGGGCCTTCACAGTGTCCTTGCAAAACAGTAATAGCAGCTGCTGAGTAAGTAGTTGCCATTCCCATGATGCGCACTAGATGGCAGCAGAGAAGAGCATTTCTGGGCAGTGGGCATCTGATAGTGGGTGGGGTCCACTCTGCCAGCACAGAGGGTCCTGTGTCATCAGCTCTGCAGTCTCTGACTGCCAGGAGGGGTCTTACCCCAGAGAGTATGGGGCCCTGACACATCAGATCACTAATGGAGTTACCACCAACAAAATTTTTTCTAACTCCTCACATTAACCTCATTTCTTCATATTTTCTTTCAAGCGTTCTCTATTTTTACATGGCTTTACATAACTAGAGTAATGCAATTTTATTATTGTACAATAGCTTATTAACCTTGATGAATCATGAAAAGCAACATAATGATTACAAATAATAGAATTTATTACAGTGAGGGGAAATAACACACAGACATAAATATCCTTTATATGTATATAGAAACACTAAGTTAAAGATAGAATTGAAAAGGATCAATAGCAACAAAACAGATAAAATACCTAACATTAACCTTAGCAAGAATGTGCATGATCTGCGTGAACAAAATGCTAAAATGATGCCCAATGAAAGACACTTGAATAACTGAAAAGTAACATCGTGTTCTTCTATAAAAAAAATAAGAATGTCAATGTCCCCAAGTTGCTTATAAATTGAATATGATACAATTTAAAGTATCAACATTTTCAAACTAACACAAACTCATTTTCAGTTCACTTGTTAAAATGAGTAAAGAAAAGAGAACTCTGGAAAAGCAAAGTAATAAATACAACCTAGCCAAACCACATATAATTATGTATTGTGTTATAAACCTACATTAATCTAAACTGGCTCTCAACAGAACTATTCACACAGTTCCAACAAAGCAAGCAAAAGTTCAGAGCAAGAAGAATACAGACGGCATAAAGACCAGGTATTTACCCAGCTACTGCACAAAATTCCAGCTCCATTATTCAAAAAAAGAAAAAAACATTCAGAAACCAACTTTTCAACCAAAATACTTTCATGTCTCTGCTCCCTCCCCATTTCGTTTCCTTTTCACCTTTCCAGACGTGATAGGTGGCCGATGCCCTCAGGAGGTGCCTCAGGAGGAGTGTAGAGAAATTCTCGAGACTGGGAAAAACTCCAAAGTCTCACTCTCTTGCACCTGAGGGGGTTGGTCTGCCACAGACAATTATGGTCCCTTTGTGGTGGCCAAAAACTGTTACAAAACAGAGCTGGGGGGTGCTGAATGATATAAAAGGCCCCCCTTTTTCTCCAGGGGTTCCTCCCCACCTACTGGGTTCCTTTTGCCTGCCACCTGAGGAAAGATGTCTCTTAATACCAGAGATCAATGAAAAGGAAAGGAATTTATTATTTATTTGAAATAACACAAATAAAGCTCCCCACAAATGCACACAATCCTCCCTTCACCTTTCACGTGGCAATAGGGAGCACTTCCAAAGCCGCGTGGTCCTAAACAGATGCGTGACCCCAAAATGGCTGCCGCGCCTCCGTTTAAATCTCAGCGCCAATCTTCCTCTGCAGCTCCATTTCCGGCTCCGCTCACAATTGGCCACAGCTGCCAGCGTTCCGGGCTGGTGTGGCCCTGTGGTGTGGAGCCAATTATCTCCAAGCTCTTCTGGACCCTATTACAAATCCCTATGTGGGGCTCCTCTCTTGGCTGCACCCTGTTACAATAGTAAATGCAAAATCACATGGAAATTTTCTGTGATAAAGATATCTCCTTAGATATGTGGGAAAATATTTGTGATATAATAAAAGGAGTTAGAACAACTGAATGGGAAAAATATTGGGCCCGGTACATTATATCCTCCACCGAAATCAATTCTTTAATTGATTTTAATAGCCACTCAAAACTAATATAAAAAAAAAACTTAGAGCTATCTAAAACATACAAAGGGATCTAAAGTGAAAGAATGAGAAAAATACACTATACTAACATTAATAAAATGAAAAATAAAAAACATATAGTAGACTTGAAGATAAAAAAAACCCTACTGCAAATAAAAATGAATATTTCATATCAGTAAGTTCAATTTATCATTTAATTCCAAATTTTTATTCACTTAATAACATAAACTCAAAATTATATAGAACAGAACTACCTGGAAAAATACACAAATTAATACTCATAATAGGAGATTTAACAAACCTTTATCATTCAGGTTCTGCTTCAGAACCAATAAAACCCACAAAAAATAGTAAAAATATTTTTAAAATAACATAACAAGAAAATGGCATTCAGTGTGTATAAGTACTTCACTACACCTCAAAACTGCACATTACAGATGCTTCCCAATCACCCTGGAAACTTTTTAAAAGACCATATACTGATATGAAGCAAGCTCAAACAAATTTCAAATGACTGAAATTTATATATATATATTTCTTGCTCTCATTGCCATTAATCAAGAAATCAGGAACAACAGATAACTAGAAAATACTTATATTTACAAATTATGAAATACACTTCTAAATAACCACCCAAAAATAAATCACAATTGGAGTTAGAAAATAATTCACATGGAATGATAGTAAAAACACTTCTTACCAAGACCAGATCACTCTGGTTCCAAAGACGATCACAACTTCAAGATCAGTGGCTTTTGCCCTGACTGGTGTACCTCAGGGGATTGAGCACGGGAGGGGAACCAAAGGGTTGCCAGCTGATTCCCAGGCAGGGCACATGCCTGGCTGCAGGCCAAGCCCCTATAGGGGGCCACATGAGAGGCAACCACGCGTTGTTGTTTCTTTCCCTCTCTTTTTACCTCCCTTCCCCTCTCTCTAAAAATAAATAAAATTTTCAAAAAAAGATCAGTGGTTTTCAACCTAAGGTTGACTTTGCCCCCAAGGGGACATATGGCACATTGTATGGAGACCTTTCAGGTTGTCCTGAGGGGGTTAAGGTGGAAATTACTGTCATGCACTGAATAGAGATAACAATTGCTAATAAGCACCTACAATGTGGAGGAAAAAAACCCAATCTCATAGCAATGAGAACCCCTAATCTATATGGAGCAGGATGAAGAATCAATTAGAATGCAAACAGCATGTGAATTTGCACCCTAGATCTGAAATCACACCTCTCTCTGGACAGGCACCCTGGAAGCTGAGAGCTAAAGAACAACAACAAAAAATAAGCAAAAATGCCAGCCATCTTGCAAAGACTGGGGAGGAATGTCCTTGGCTAAGAAGACACCCATGAAAGCTCAGAAGCCAAGGAAGATATGATACCTTAAGACCTGAACCTCACTGTGATAAACCACACCATTGAGGGTCACTGTCTCCTTTCATGGCCCATAAATCACTCTTCAATAATTGTTTCTTAAAATCACTTAGAATCTATAATCTTACTCTTTTATATTCCAGAATTCACCATCTAACATTCTCCGCTTTCAAAATATGGATCTTTGCCATATTGTCAGTTCCTCAGATAACCTACCAGGGGCACAGTTTTTCTTACAAAATACTTCTGATTTCTAAAACACCACTGCTCCAGGTCCTGAACTTATTTACAATGCTAAGATTCATGTGACTACTTTATTTCATTATTAATGAACTTATAACTAACACATTTTTAACTCTTCTTGTCTTCATGTTTTCTTCCAAGCTTTAACTATTTTTTCATGCTTTATACAGCTAAACTAACGTAATTTTATTATTGCATGATATCTTATTTACCTTGACAACTCATGAATATCAACTTAAATTTATCATAAATAATACAACTTAGTAAATTGTGTGGTAAATAACATGCAGAAATAAATATCTTTTCTATACACAAAGAATAATTTAAAGATACAATCAAAGAAAAGAACCCATGGTGCACTCCCAAATCCGGTGTCTGCTCTAGATGATGTGCTCATAAAAATTGATCCCAAGGAACTGATCACTGACATTGGGACCTGAGACTTGTACCTTAAACAGTCTTTCAAAAAAATCAACAGTCACTGATATTCCACTATAATCAACCACTTTTTCTGCTGCCCTGTACTAAGATGTTATTCCCAAAAAAGCCCACGAGATGGCAGCACAGATGCACACTTAGGACTTGTATCAGTGGCTTGGCCAAATGGTTCGTTCCATTTTTATGTATAAAACGTTGGGGTTTTTTTAACCTCTTGGGTTAAAATTTATTTTAAATAGATTTGACTTTCTTCATTGTTCAAGGAAGCTGCAACAAAAAAAGGAAATTACAAATGATTGTCAAGCACACTTGGAACGTCTAAAAAATCTGACTCTCTTACACTGTAAAGCAAGTTCCAACAAATGGCACATACAACATGTTTATTGCTTCTTTTGCCCTAATCTGGAAACCAGTCACAAGGTAACTGGACAGTCCATACCTTGGGACATTTTAAAATACGCTTCTAAACACCATTGCCATCAACAGCCATTGAGATTCCACCAGAATCCACCACTTTTCTTGTACACCAGCACTAAGGTGTTATTCCAAAAATGAACAAGAGATGGCAGCACAGAACCACACTTGGAGTTGTTTTTTTTTTCCTTTTCTTTTTTTTGTTTTTTACATTGACCATAGTGTACTGTGGAGCAAGTTTCAAAAAATATATATCAAAGGATTGAAATTATATAAAGTATGTTTCTTACTTTCATTGCAGCTAATCTAGCAATCAGTAATAAAAGATAACTAGAAAGTCCTGATATTTAAAAATTATAACATACACTTGTAAATAACCCTCAAAATAAATTACAATTGCAGTTAAAAAATAATTCAAAGTGAATGATAATAAAAATAGCACATAAAGAACACTCTGGAAAAATGTATTGATAAATCCACATATTAGGGAGAAAGCCTGAAAATTCACAAATTTTGCATCATGTTACAAACCCAAGATAATAAATTAAATTCAGAGAAACTAGAAGAATGGAAATGTGCAAGTAGTGATGTCTGGAAGGGTATATACTTTTTTATTAAATGATTTTTTGTTGTTATTGTATTACAGTTTCCCAATTTTTCCCCTTTGTCTTCCTCCACCCATCTCACCCCACCCCACCCCCACCTCATTTAGAAGCATATATACTTAATGTAATACCAGCT
>JAPYXV010005261.1:0-10678 GCA_028533065.1 Trachops cirrhosus
CATTTCCTCTTGGCCCTTGTTGATAGTTTCTATTTCCTTTTTCATGTTGATATAGTTTGCAGTGAGTTCATTGTAGCTTCCCTGTAGTTTCTGGTAACTCATTGAGAGTTCGTGGAACTTCCTGATAATCATTGCTTTGAACTCAGAATCTGAAAGTTGAGTTGCCTCTATTTCATTTAGCATTCTTTCTGAGGCTTCCTCCTTTCCCTTCATTTGGGGATTGTTTCTTTGTCCTCTCATTGTTCGTGAGGCTCTTCATGTTAGCCTCAGCTTCCTAAATTGATCTGTTTTGTCTCCCTGGGTTTATGGTGTGAACCTCTGTTGTAGAGTACTGGTGAGATTCAGTGGTATAGTCTTCTTCTGGTATCCAGGTGTTCACAGCTTCCACCTACACTTTTTTATAATCAGTTGGATGGGTAATGCAAAATGGCTTAAGACAGCAAGAGAGTATGGTATGATCTTTACAGTAGCAGCAAGTAGAGAAGAGATCGAGATCCTTTGGCTGTGTATAGTGTTAACTGTGATGTTCCACCACACTAGCCACTTTTTAGAAAGGATGGAGAGAAGATAAGATTCTTCTTGGGAACGAAAGGATTGTGAGTTCTATCTAGAAAACAGTGAGGTTGTGGGAGGTCAGAGTCTGAGGTAGGGTGAGAGTAAAGAGTAGTAAATAGGTGTAGTGTGTGAGAGAATAGATTTAATCACTATAGTAATAGAATTCAGGAAACTGAGACGTGGGCTAGGGTCTGGGAGGGATGTTGCGTAGTATTTACCATTGTATGAAATAGCTATTGTTTACAGTAATATTAGAGCAACAATCATATGACAGAATATATGAGATCTTCATAACAAGGATATGGAGTATTGAGCCTTGAGAAGTGTACTAATGGAACACAAATGAAGGACAGTAAATTAGCAATACACTATGAATGAGATAAGAGGGGAAACCTATGAAATGATACAATATAACCTGCCAAGCAAAGAAGACTATACAGAAAGAAGGGGAATACCAAAATACTATTACAATAAAAAGTGTACGAATAATGAAATAATGATAATACAATTATGCATTTACTTGCAGGTTCAAAAAAAGGAACAAAGCAGAAGATGGAAGGAAGAAGAGATAAATTTGGAAAGAAAGGGAGAAGGATCAACACTAGAATGACAGAAAGAGAAGCATAAAGAATTGATAGATTTAAAAATAATAAGAATTAAAAGATAAAAGCTTACTTAAAAAATAATTTAAATAAAAAACAGCTATTGTTGGTTTCAGACTGGCCAAACTGGTTTTTCTAGCTGGCTTCAGCAGGCTGAGGGGCGACTGGAGACAGTTTTTCTCTGTTTCTTTCAGAACTCAGTCAGCCTCTGGCATACTGTCCCTAAGGCTAGCCTCGAGTTCTCCCCGAACCCGTCTGGTGCCTCTCTGAAGGTTCCTGGGTGTGGGGTCTGGGTGCTCCTAAGCACAATCTCGGGAGTTCACCGCCGTGGGTTCTAATGTCCCGCGGAGTGCCCACTCCTTTTCTGGGTTCATGGGTGTGCACTCTGTGGATCCCAAGGGGCACCCACTTCCCCCAAATTCACAGCCTGGGCACCATAGGTCCCGGGGAGCGCCCGCCCCTTTTCCTTTTTCACAGCTGTGGTTTTGGGTCTTCCACAAAACCACACTCTCTCCAGGTTGGGGGTGAGGGTGCATAGTCGGTTGCCCTTGGTCACACAGGCTGGTGTGCACACTCCCACCAGGGCTATGCATGGGTGCTCACAGCCCCTGTGTGGGTGCCTCTCCATCCTCACTCCCCTCTCTGTGCCCTCCAGTAAACCGACCTCCCCCGGTGCTGCTCAGTCCTTGTTTGGCCAGGAAGGGTGCGGTTGACCCAGCTCTCTCCCGGGAGTCCCGAGGCAGACCCCAGAGCACCGGGCCTGGAGCTGCAACCTCCCTGGTCCCAGCGCTGATCCCTGGGCCCTTATTATCCTGAAGTAGTCTCCTTACCGTCGGGTTTTTCAATGTCCACTACAATTTGTGATCTCCTATTTTCATATGTGTTGTGATAATGTTGGCTATTTGCTCTGTTCCTACCTAGATCAGCTAGGATTTTTCCCCCCGGGTGTAGGAGAAGTAGAATCTGCTCCCTCCTACCACGCCACCATTTTCCTCTCTCCTCCCTAAATGAGTCTTAATAGTAATTTTAACTGCTATTTTTACCTTATATCCTGATTTTAGAAACTAACTTCTGGGTGAGCTGGAGCTTTATTGTGATAAATTTTGTGTGAGAAGAACACAGGGTGCTAAGAGACAAGATAACCAAAGACCCTACTTAAATTGGGAAAACAGTAAAGGTCATTACTATTCTTTGCCAGTCTTTGGTAGATTCTCAAATACCCTGTTTGGGTCATTACCAAGATCAAGAATGATTGTCATAAAATATACCTCCAAGGTAGCAGTTTAGCTTTGGAGGAAAGAAAAGGTAGTAATGGGAAACTGAAGATGTATCTCAGGCATTTGTTCTGAACTACTTCAGAAATATTCAACCCCAGTTTTCTTACAGAGCTGCTCTTTGTTCCATGTCTGATTTCTTCTACATGAATAATTCCCATTCTTGTGTTCAGATGCAACAATCCAGCATTCATTGTCATGATAAAAATAGAAAACGACAGGCATTGATTTTTCACAGCAATTAGCCCTTTGTCTGTTTTTTGATTTCTTGAGCATATACAGGGAAAACAAGCTGGGCAGTAATATGGAAGAGAGTTCCTCACGCATTTAATGGGAGCCAGTTGTTTTGGCATGTAAGGCATGTTGATGGGTGCTGTATTTCAGAAATATTTTTCCCCATTTCAGGATGAATGTTTCCTCATATATAAGAGACATCTGCTAAGAATGTCACATTTTTTTATAGCTAAAATAACAAAAAGTTTTTCAGGAGTTTCTTATCTCTTCCAATAACTGCCATTTGGAGGACAATTTCTGAACCCTATCTGGTTTATTTGTACCACAAACACTTGTTAAAATCAATTAAGATAATGTATAGAGCAGCATTTTGTAAACTGTAAAAAATGTTTTAGGAAGATGAGGTATTAATATTTTTCACTTTACATATACTTTATGAGGAACTACTCTGTGTCAGGCACTATAGTAGACAATGGGAAAAATTCATAGAATTGGACAGGCAAAATGCTAGTTCAGGCTCTCATGGAGCTTACGTTCCAGAGTGGGTGACAATCAGCAACCAAGAATATGGTATAACTTCTGGAGAACTTGTTGCACTGTTTAAATACTTTTCAAGCATTATTTCCTTTAATAAGTGTTCCCTGGTTCCCTCTTTTACCCTTTACACCATGATATGTATACATCTCTGTCACAGCTCTTATCTCACTATAGTGTGATAGGGCCAGGGGTTAGCTTCTAAAGTCAGTATATGAGGTGAAAATAGGAGTTAAAATTACCATTAACAATCATTTAAATCTCAAATAAGGGGGTAAATCCTAAAAGTTCTCAAAACAAGGAGGGGAATCGCCTATAAAGTACAACGTGGGTGAGCTCCTCAAAGGCAAAGGATATGCCTCATTACCTCCTTGATATCTATGGTGCCTGCCTTGCATATAGTATGTACTTAATTAATGTTTGTAGTAATGGATCAATTAATGCATGGTAGTTAATATTGACCCTGAAATCACAGGCTCTTAGTCTAGAACCATAAAATAGAATTTGATATCTAAGATACCATACAGTCTAGTCCCATTTTACACATGAGGAACTTGAGCCCTCACTGATGTGGGATGTGACTTTGGGCTGAGCAAATCATCACTCTGTATCTCAGTATTCCAACTGTAAACTGGAGATAAGAGAATTTTGAGCTGAAAGAAAGTATACAAAGGTCCCCTTATCCAAACACTTAATTTGAGATGTGAGACCCAGAAAGATTAAGGAACTTATCTAAAAGTCCCTCAGCAAGTTAGTCAAAGAAGTAAGAACAGATCTTCTGGCACCCATCATAATTCTCTTTTTGCAATCTCATGTTTCTTTTTTATTAATCCATGTAAGCCTTAGTACTATCACAAGGTTGATATAAAGTTACAGGGAAAGAATAGATATGATTACTATGGTTGGAGAACAAATTAGCACTACCACTTTGGAAAACACTTTGACATTATCTGATAAAGATGCATACCTTCTATGACCCAGTAGTTCAACTTCTACGAATATACCCTAGAATTCTTGCACATGCACATGAAGAGACATGTACAAGAATATTCAGGAAACTTTGCTAATAGTAAAAAAGTAAAACAAGAAACATCCCACATTTTCCATTGACAGAATGGATAAAGAAATTGCGGCCAATATGTAAATTGGAATATGTAGCAAAAAACCCAAATCTCATAAATAGGATATTGAGTGAAAAAAGCAAGTCTAGAAGAGTATATACAGTTAATGTCATCTATAGAAAGTTCCATTATGAACAAAGCTAAGCAATATATGTGCTAAAGCAATAAATAGTGATAAGAGATTGATAAATAAAAAACTCCAAAAGGCCTAGTATAATGTTGATATTTGGCTTAAAATAAAATATCAGCATAATAGAATGAATTTGTGAGATACAAGAACAAACCTGAAACTTCATTTTTAAAAATTAATTCTTGCTAATCTTCTATTATTTAACAGTTCAATATTCAATTTTTTTAGTTTTACATTCAGAAACAGAACAATGATTTTTTTAACACTGCCAACTGCTAGATTGCTCCTGTGGACACTCAAGTACACATTTATGAAACTGAATAGATGCTCACTGTCAACTGAGGCCAATGCAGAGACAAGATATTTTTAGGGTGCCTCAATTTGGTTACCATTTTCTTTATTATTATAGTCTTTATACTCTCTTTTATGCAGGGGATTGAAGATGCTTTGTTGTGGGTGTGGTTATAACTGATTTTGTTTTTGTTTCTCCTTGTGAAATTTTAAGGTGATAATAAGGTCAATAATCCATTTTTAATTCATTCTCACAAAAGGAAAAGTATTTTGAAATAGAATTGCTCTTTGAAAGACATGTAGCATGAATAGAATTAGTTACCTGAAAATTAAATTCAGTCCTTAAATTTTATTTTGTTTCATGTTAGAAATATAAGCATAGCAAACAATTAAAATATTAGAGTTATTATATAATCTATATTTGGTCTTGAATTATTATTTAATTCTATAACATTTGTTAGCTCAAAAAGTATATAATTTTCTTGATAAACTTACCTAGTTAACACACTCTTTTTAAATATTCATACTCTCAATATATTTCCCTCTTTAAATATTCGATGTTCATCATCATTATGCTTGTACATAAATTTAACAGTTCAACTGTTCAAATGATGTTATATAACAATCATTTATTAGTGCAGCTTTTAATGGTTGCAATAATAAGGGATTTACATTCCACATATTGGGTTGTCCAAAAAGTTTGTCTTTTTCTGTAAGATGACTCTAGTAGTGCTTAGTTGTTTTTAACTTCACTGGAAACAATTTTGTTAGATTTTATTGTGACAGCTGACATATCAGAGTGCATTTTAAAAAATCGTATCAAAATTGGTGAATTTTTGTGTAGCTATCTTAATATTGAAGGTGGAAGAAAATGTACAACATTTTTGGCATATTATCCTTTATTATTTCAAGACAGGTAAAAATGCAACTGAAATACAGAAAAAGATTTGTGCAGCGTATGGAGAAGGTTCTGTAACTGACTGAATGTGTCACAAGTGGTTTGTGAAGTTTCATGCTGGAGATTTCTGGCTGGACAATGCTCCCCAGTTGGGTAGACCAGTTGAAAGTGATAGTGATCAAATCTAGACATTAATTGAGAACAATCAACATTATATCATGCAGAAGGTAGCTAACATACTCAAAATATCCAAATCAATAAAGTTATTGGTGAAAATGAAGAATGTCTCTTTTATTTTATGGAAAAACCATATGGACTTTTTGGTCAACCCAGTATTATCTAGAATGCTTACCTATATTTTAAACTGAATGTTTTGATGTTCATGATAATTCTAAATGCTGTGCCTTGGTCATGTTCCAGTTCAGAAACACCAAATGATGTTGATGTATGCATTGGCTATTTAGCCTTCTAAAGCCCTAGACCAACACCCAAACCAAATAGCAGATTTGGCTTGAATATAGAGTCCAAAATCAGACTTCTAGCATCTCTTGGATGGACAGTGGGCTCACAGGTGTAATGAGTATGCTTTCTGATTTACATATACATTACAGGGATTTCTTTGAAAGTATCTAATGTTTAATAATTAAAATTACAATAATTTGGAGGCATTTTTTATTTTAATTTTTGTTCAAGTACAGTTCTCTGCCTTTTACTCCCATTCCAGCCCACCCCCAGCTCTCCCCACATCCATCCCGTTACCACCCCCCTTGTTTTTGTCCATGTGTCCTTTATACTTGTTCCTGCAAACCCTTCCCCTTTTCCCCTGAAATTCCCCTAAAATTCCCTCCCCTCTCCCTTCTGGTCATTGTCAACCTGTTCTCTATTTCAGTGTCTGTGGTTATATTTTGCTTGTTTGTTTGTTTTATTGATTAGGTTCCTGTTAAAGGTGAGATCATATGGTGTTTGTCTTTCACTGCCTGGCTTATTTTGCTTAGCATAATGCTCTCCAGCTCCATCCATGGTGTTGTAAAGGGTAGGAGCTCCTTCTTTCTTTCTGCTACAGAGAATTCCATTGTGTAAATGTACCATAGTTTTTTGGAGGCATTTTGAAAAGACATTGTAGTTCATGTCTCCTTTTCTCCTTTTCATGTCTCAGCCAGGTTTTTATAGGAGGCCCCATCCACCATGACCTCTCAACTTCAGCACTCAAGTGCTCCTGAGACTGTCTAGCCCTGGCAGCAGGTGCCCCACACTCAGGCTGTACTCTGGCTAAGACTAGACTTGCCCAGTGTTTCTTTGGGCACCATATATACCCCTGGCAGATATAAAGATAGGCATATGAATGTTAATAGACTTTCCTGTGCTACAAATTATTCTCTAGAAGATTTAATGAGCTAAGCATATTAACATTTAATAGTGTAAACACTATTCATGTTTACAGTGAAGTCCCTGGAGGTAAAAGAAATTTATGCAGGAGTTGGTTGATTGCCTTTGGGAAAAGTTTTAAAATCAACCTTCTCATGTTTATGGGCCCAAAGAAATTTGAAAAATTTAAGACAGTCAACTCTGTGAGGCAGTTAAGGACATACCACATAATGATCCACTCCCTCCTTTTCTGTTATTGTTTTTGTTTTTGTTTTTGCATTGGGTATTGATGACAAGAAAAGTCCTCTTTTAGTGGGAGGTCAATTGATTTAGCAATTGGTGAGGGGACTGTTTTTGACAATTTGCAATGGCCTGAGAATTTAAAGGAACCCAACTGGTAATAGGAAAGGCTGTTTTGAATGTTTTATTGGTAGTATTAAAAGTAGTAGAAACATTATTATTAGGTATTATTAAAATAAGGGGGAGGAGTAATAGTCTGATTACAAAGACGGTATAGTGCAATAGCATAAGAGCATGGGTGTTGGACTCTAATGACACTGCTATGGAGTCCTGCCTTTTCCATTTAACCAACTGTGGGAACTAAGATAAGTTGCTTAATGTCTCTGAGCTTCCATTTTTACCTGGGGGTTAGAATAGAGTCTATCTCACACTGTTATAAGGATTGGGTGAAATAATGCCTGTAAAATACTTAGCACATTGCCTGGTACAGATATACTCAATAAACATTATAAAGGACGTTTTATTATTATAGAGGCTAAATCATTATCTATTACTTGTAAACTTATGAATTATTTTTGACCATGAGCCAAAGCAAGATACATATTTTACATCATAACCAAATACATACACACATAATTTAATTTAGCTTTACAACACAAACCTTACTGTATGCAAAGCTTGATATTTTCTTTCCTGTTTTATTTCATTTCATTAGAAAATAGATTCATCTTGACCCATTTAATTTGTTTTAAAACTCACTAATGGATTGCAACTTGTGGTTTGAAAATCCTTAGGCTAGACCATGAAACAGCCTTGAATCTTCCCTAGCCCCACCCCAAAGTCACAGATGTAGTTTAGTGGGAAGCTAACAGAAATGCTGGGCAAGGGCCAAATGGAAGCTACTTTCATGACAGTAAAGGAAAGTGTAAATAAATAGCAGAAATGAGGTAAATCGAGGGTGGGAGGTGGAGATGGCTTGGGGTGGGGGAAGTGGTGCAGGGAAATTGGAGATAATTGTACCTGAACAACAATAAAAAAAATACTAGACATGGGGAGGAGAGGATTTTGACTTGGAAATGCTGGTTTGAAGGTGGAAGCATCCAGTACAGAGCTGGGTCACTCCAGCAGTTTTATTCAAAAAGAAAGGAAAAAGATAGTAACAGGGATCAATAGAGGCTGGCAGTACAGAAGGCCAGGTGGGCATTGGTCTCACTCCCCCTTAGGAACTGTCCTTTTTTCCCAAGATTTTAATATTTTTTCAAAAATAGATTTGAGAGGGGAATTTGGAAGATGGTGGCATGGTAGGAGAGAGCAGATTCTACTTCCCCCTACACATGGAAAAAAATCCTAGCCAATCTACGGAGGAACAGAACAAACAGCCAACATTATCATAACATATATAAAAATAGGAGATCACAAATTGTAGTGGACATTGAAAAACCCGACGGTAAGGAGACTACTTCAGGATAATAAGGGCCCAGGGATCAGCGCTGGGACCAGGGAGGTTGCAGCTCCAGGCCCGGTGCTCTGGGGTCTGCCTCGGGACTCCCGGGAGAGAGCTGGGTCAACCGCACCCTTCCTGGCCAAACAAGGACTGAGCAGCACCGGGGGAGGTCGGTTTACTGGAGGGCACAGAGAGGGGAGTGAGGATGGAGAGGCACCCACACAGGGGCTGTGAGCACCCATGCATAGCCCTGGTGGGAGTGTGCACACCAGCCTGTGTGACCAAGGGCAACCGACTATGCACCCTCACCCCCAACCTGGAGAGAGTGTGGTTTTGTGGAAGACCCAAAACCACAGCTGTGAAAAAGGAAAAGGGGCGGGCGCTCCCCGGGACCTATGGTGCCCAGGCTGTGAATTTGGGGGAAGTGGGTGCCCCTTGGGATCCACAGAGTGCACACCCATGAACCCAGAAAAGGAGTGGGCACTCCGCGGGACATTAGAACCCACGGCGGTGAACTCCCGAGATTGTGCTTAGGAGCACCCAGACCCCACACCCAGGAACCTTCAGAGAGGCACCAGACGGGTTCGGGGAGAACTCGAGGCTAGCCTTAGGGACAGTATGCCAGAGGCTGACTGAGTTCTGAAAGAAACAGAGAAAAACTGTCTCCAGTCGCCCCTCAGCCTGCTGAAGCCAGCTAGAAAAACCAGTTTGGCCAGTCTGAAACCAACAATAGCTGTTTTTTATTTAAATTATTTTTTAAGTAAGCTTTTATCTTTTAATTCTTATTATTTTTAAATCTATCAATTCTTTATGCTTCTCTTTCTGTCATTCTAGTGTTGATCCTTCTCCCTTTCTTTCCAAATTTATCTCTTCTTCCTTCCATCTTCTGCTTTGTTCCTTTTTTTGAACCTGCAAGTAAATGCATAATTGTATTATCATTATTTCATTATTCGTACACTTTTTATTGTAATAGTATTTTGGTATTCCCCTTCTTTCTGTATAGTCTTCTTTGCTTGGCAGGTTATATTGTATCATTTCATAGGTTTCCCCTCTTATCTCATTCATAGTGTATTGCTAATTTACTGTCCTTCATTTGTGTTCCATTAGTACACTTCTCAAGGCTCAATACTCCATATCCTTGTTATGAAGATCTCATATATTCTGTCATATGATTGTTGCTCTAATATTACTGTAAACAATAGCTATTTCATACAATGGTAAATACTACGCAACATCCCTCCCAGACCCTAGCCCACGTCTCAGTTTCCTGAATTCTATTACTATAGTGATTAAATCTATTCTCTCACACACTACACCTATTTACTACTCTTTACTCTCACCCTACCTCAGACTCTGACCTCCCACAACCTCACTGTTTTCTAGATAGAACTCACAATCCTTTCGTTCCCAAGAAGAATCTTATCTTCTCTCCATCCTTTCTAAAAAGTGGCTAGTGTGGTGGAACATCACAGTTAACACTATACACAGCCAAAGGATCTCGATCTCTTCTCTACTTGCTGCTACTGTAAAGATCATACCATACTCTCTTGCTGTCTTAAGCCATTTTGCATTACCCATCCAACTGATTATAAAAAAGTGTAGGTGGAAGCTGTGAACACCTGGATACCAGAAGAAGACTATACCACTGAATCTCACCAGTACTCTACAACAGAGGTTCACACCATAAACCCAGGGAGACAAAACAGATCAATTTAGGAAGCTGAGGCTAACATGAAGAGCCTCACGAACAATGAGAGGACAAAGAAACAATCCCCAAATGAAGGGAAAGGAGGAAGCCTCAGAAAGAATGCTAAATGAAATAGAGGCAACTCAACTTTCAGATTCTGAGTTCAAAGCAATGATTATCAGGAAGTTCCACGAACTCTCAATGAGTTACCAGAAACTACAGGGAAGCTACAATGAACTCACTGCAAACTATATCAACATGAAAAAGGAAATAGAAACTATCAACAAGGGCCAAGAGGAAATG
>JAPYXV010005262.1:0-10677 GCA_028533065.1 Trachops cirrhosus
GGTTAGCAACAAGGGAGTGGGAGGAGGAGAGAGGGGGAAAAGGTACGAAGAATAAGTAGCATGGATGGTAGGTAGAAAATAGATGGGGAGGGCAAGAATAGAAGGGGAAATGTAGAAGCTAAAGAACTTATGACACATGGACATGAATTAAAGGGGGGATGGGAGTGGGAGAGTGCGTTCAGGGTGGAGGGGAATGAAGGGGGGATAATGGGACAACTGTAATAGTATTATCAATAAAATATATTTAAAAAACATCATACAGTGACCAGAGGAGAGCGGGGAAAGGGATAATGGTGGAAAGAAGGGGAAAAGATTAGTGAAAGAACATGTATGAATGACCCATCAACATGGACAACAGTGTGGGGATTAACAGGGGGAGCAGTGGGGTGGGCTGGGCATAGGAGGGCAAAGGGGGAAAAATTGGGACAACTATAATAAAATCACAATTACAAAACAAAACAAACAAAACAAAACAAATCATATACCACGATCAAGTGGGATTTATCCCAGGGATGCAAGGATGGTACAATATTTGCAAATCAGTAAACATAATACATCACAAACAAAATGAAGAAGAAAAATCACATGAGCATGTCGATGGACGCTGAAAAAGCATTTGATGAAATACAGACCCATTTATGGTAAAAACAATCACCCAAGTGGCAAGAGAGGGAGCATACCTCAATAAAACAAACGCTATATATGAGAAACCTACTGCCACCATCATACTCAATGCACAAAAACTAAAAGCATTTCCCTTAAGATAAGGAACAAGACAGGGTGCCGCTTTCACCACTCTTATTCAACACAGTACCAGAAGTTCTAGCCACAGTTATTAGATAAGAAAAGGATATAAAAAGTATCCAAATTGGAAAGGAGGAAGTAAAACTGTCATTATTTGCAGATGACATGATGATGTACATAGAAAACCCTATAATATCCACCAAAAAATTACTTTACCTAACAAGTGAAATCAGCAAAGAGATACAAAATCAATATACAGAAATTGATTGCATTTTTGTATACCAACAATGAACTATCAGAAAGAAAAACTAAGAAAAAAATACCATTTACTGTAACAAGAAAAATAAAGTACCTAGGAATAAATTTAACCAAGGATGTAAAAGACCTGTACTCAGAAAACTATAGGACACTGAAGAAAAAAATTGAGGAAGATACATATAATTGGAAGCATATACCAAGTTAATGGTTTGGAAGAATTAACATCTTTAAAATGTCCATACTATCCAAAGCAATCTACAGATTCAATGCAATCCCTATTAAAATATCAATGGCATATTTCACAGATCTAGAACAAATATTTTAAAAATTTATATGGAACCAAAAAGACTCTGAATAGCCTCCATAATCCTGAGAAAGAACAACAAAGTTGGAAGGATCACAATACCTGATATCAAACTGTAGTATAAGGCCACTGTAATCAAAAGTCTGGTACTGGCATAAGAATAGACACATATACCAATGGAATATAATAGAGAACCCAGAAATTAACCCATGTCTTTATGGTCAATTAATATTTGACAAAGGGGACACAAGCATACAATGGAGTAAAAACAGTCTCTTCAACACATGGTGCTGGGAAAATTGGACTGGTACATGCAAAAAAATGAAACTAGACCACCAGCTTACACCATAAACTGGAAATGGATAAAAGACTTAAATATAAGTCATGATACCATAAAAGTCCTAGTGGAAAACATAGGCAGTAAAATTTCAGACATCCCATGTAGCAATATTTTTGCCGATATATCTCCTTGGGAAAGGGAAATAAAGGAAAAATAAACAAATGGGGCTATATCTAATCAAAAAGCTTCTGCACAGCTAAGGAAATCATCATGAAAATGAAAAGGAAAGTGACTGTATGGGAGAATATATTTGGCAATAATACATCGGGCAAGGGTTTAATCTTCAAAATATAAAAAGAACTCATAGGACTCAACACCAGGCAAAAACCAATGCAATTAAAAATGGGCAAAGGACATGAATACACACTTCACTGAGGGGGACATACAGATGGCCTATAGACATATGAAAAAGTGCTAAACATCACTAGCCATCAGAGAGATATAAACTAAAATCATAATGAGATATCACCTCACACCAGTCAGAATGGCCATCATTAATAAATCAACAAACAAGTGCTGGCGAGGATGTGGAGAAAAGGGAACCCTAGTGCACTGTTGGTGGGAATGCCGACTGGTGTAGCCACTGTGGAAAACAGTATGGAATTTCTTTAAAAATTAAAAATGGAACTGCCTTTTGACCAGTGATTCCACTGCAGGGAATATACCCTAAGATTCCTGAAACACCAATTCAAAAGAACTTATGCACCACGATGTTCATAGCAGCACTATTTATAATAGTCAAGTGTTTGAAAGAGCCTAGGTCCCCATCAGTAGATGAGTAGATTAAAAAACTGTGGTACATTTACACAATGGAATACTATATAACAAGAAAAAAGGAGGGATTCCTAACTTTTGCAACAGCTTGGATAGAACTGAAGACTATTATGCTAAGTGAAATAAGCCAGTCGGTGAAAGACTAACACCATATAGTTTCACTTATAACTGGAATCTAATGAGTAAAGTAAATTAATGAGAAAAATAGAACCAGAGACATGGAAACATGAACAGACTGACAGCTGTAAGAAGGGAGGTGTAAGGGGGGGAATGGTGGAAGGAAGGGGAAGGGATTAGTCAAAGAACATACATGAATGACCCATGGACATAGACAATGGAATGGCAACTGACTCTGGGAGTGAGAGGTAGGCTGAGTGGAGGGGACAAAAGATAAAAAAACTGGGACAACTGTAAACAGAATAAACAGTTTTTAAAAATTTAAAAATAAAATAAAATCTTTAAAAAATGTATGAATAGTCCTGGCTTGTGTAGCTGAGTGGATTGACCACAGACTGCAAACGAAAGGGTCACTGGTTCAATTCCCAGTCAGGGAACATGCCTGGGTTGTGGGCCAGGTCCCCAGTGGGGGCATGTGAGAGGCATCCACACATTGATGTTTCTCTCCCTCCCTTTCTCCCTCCCTTCCTCTCTCTCTAAAAATAAATAAATAAAATCTTAGAATTTCTTTAAAAAAATGTATGTATATACTTACTTCCTTTTATGTTCCTTTTTTTGTATTGGTGCATTATCAATTTTTATTTATTTATTTTTTACTTTTTTAACTTTATTTTTATCATTCACACTATTACAGATGTCCCCCATTTTCCTTCTTTGCCCCCTTTTGTTCTTACAACTGCTGGATGTTAACAAATGTTTTAGCTACTGCCAACCTCATAAATGAAAATCTACCTCTTAATCTTAAAATTGCATTTTAAAGCATTAGTGAGTTTGATCAATTTCTTATATACAGGGTAGGGCAACAGTAGATTTACAGTTGTTCGTGTGAAAAATAATATAATAATTGATAAATAATAATACAAGAATAAACTGTTTTGCATACTCAATACTGTAAACCTTTTGCCTCACCATGATTTTATTGACCATTGTATATTTTATGTTGTGAGACAGACTTAAGTTCGTATAGAAATTTTGCATGTGATAAAACTGGCTTTCCATATCAGGGAAAGAAATGATGACTTATTCAATTAATGGTATTGACATATACTCTATCAATACAATATTTGTAGATTCTCTATCAATACTATTTATTGTGTCTGTTGCTGTGGAAGGAAGTTTGGATTCTTATTCCTTAAACTAAAATTCCACACAGTTCAAAGATGTAAATGTGAATGTTAAGCCATAGAAACACTCATACAAGTTTCAGACATCTAGATATAAATCTGAAAACATGCTTAAACCACAGGAGGAGACATTGGCAGAGAAGGGTCAAGAAAATATTTAAAAGAAGAATGTCAAAGGGATAGGGTACACAAACATCTCAGTGTAAATTCTCATACAAAATTAGATCTTATGCTTGGATCATGTTAACTTATCCTCTATGATACAATGCTTCAATACACTGTTTTTATTAAGGTCTCTGCTAAAAAACTGACACATAGAGGAAATTCTGTATTGTCAAATTATTGTTGAAAATATTGTATCATTTAATATTTCCTAGAACAGGTTCCATATGATGAACTCCTTTTAGAATTTAGTAGCAGGAAAGAGTCTAATTCTTTGGAACCTGTCGCTTAAATAACACAAAATATGCTACTTCGGTCTTCATTTTTGCCTTAGTGACTAGGAAACTCAGATCTAAATTTAATGTTTTATAAATTAACAAATTTGCTTCCTCTTTCCCTTTAATACCATGTTTTTCTTTTCCAGTATTTTACTGTATACGTGTGTATTAATGATACCATGATTAAAATCCATTTTGGAAGCAGACATGATAAAATAAAATTCAAGATTCCTTTTCACAAAAAGGGTTCTGAGCTTTATTTTCCTTATTACTAGTAACAGGAACACATATATTAGGGAACTAATACTCTACTGGGCCTAGAAGGGAGCAAGTGGGATTGGACTACTACTACATCTAAGTTATGAAGGAAAAGTGTAGAAGCAAATATATTTTGGTGACCAGGGTCTTACTTCTACCACAATTAACTATAACACCAACACCCGAACTGCAGCTAGGGAAAACAAATGGAGATTTAAATTTCCTTACTTTCAAAAGGACTGTGCCTCCCTAGAAACACCTTCCTGCTGAGAAGTGAGCAGCAATTCAGAAGAACTTGTCTGCTGCTTCCGCTTACTACATCTCCTCACTTCACTATTGTTTTGATGACATCTTAGACATCTACAGTCTGGCTATGCATAAAGAACTTCCACAGGAGATGCTGTGAAGAACTGAATTTGAATCATCACAACTGTTAAAAAGAAGAAAACTCCAGTTACACACATCTAAATACTTTCCCCCTGAATGAGAATATAAGAATTCTCTTATATAGATACACAATTACATAATTCCCTAAATCATAAACTACGCTCTTCTCCCTGCAACAAAACCCATAATAATAAAAAATACTTTGCTCTCAATAAAACTTTATAGTTAGTTCCCTTGTTAATTGAAATGAAAGCTTTTACTTATTCTTAATCATTCCTTATAAAGGAATATTATATATACACCGAGATTTTACCTCTTTCAATATCATCCATCGAAGATGTTGGGGACATCTTGTCTTCGGGTGGAGAATGTTTTACAAGATTGGGGGTCCTCATTAAACTCCGCATTTGCTGCTGCTGATACTCTACACGATGTTGCTGTTGATGCTCTACACGAGACTGCATTTTACTGCTTCCTTCAACCCTGCAATTAAAAACATTTATGTCAAAATGTTTCTTTGACATAGGTCAAAAGCAGGTCCAAACAGTTATGAGGGCAATGTAACAACAATTTCAACTTACAAAGGTACTAAAATTAACCACTTATTCCTTTCCCCAGACATCTTTAAATGGTATTCAAGAATTAAAACATTAATTAAATCCATTATTTAACAAATGTTTATGGATTCCTGCTATTTATGCATGGCATATACACACTTCCATTAAGGGGCACAAACAAAATTACCACTCAAAATTAAAGAGATAAAACCTACACAAATGGCCCTGGCTCATTTGGTTGGAGTGTTGTCCCATACCACTGAAAGGTTGCAGGCGTGATTCCTGGTCAGGGTTCAAAGGAGAAGGCAACCAATTGATGTTTCTCTCTCACATCAATCTCTCTCTCTCTCCATGCCACTCCCCTATACCCCTCTCCTTTCCCGTCTCTAAAAGCAATAAAAAATGTCCTTAGGTAAGGATCAAAAAAAAACCTACACAAATGCCTAAAATAAAATATACATTAGTATATAGTAGGTACAAAGGTATTCCCTAAATTATAAAATTATCATTTCTGTAAAATTAAATCACTTTCACATTTTTCATTCATTACATTAAGGCACATTACTAAAGCAGATTCATTTACTTCCTTTCCTTTCAATTCTTTTAAGAAGTCTATATAATACAATTATGCTTGATTTCTGCCTCTCCTATTTCCAGTCACCAAATCCTGTTAGTTCTTCCTTAACAAAGTATTTAGCACCTCACTTTTCTCTTCATTCCTATTCTCAAAACTGTGGTTTATGCATTTTTGCTGCCCCTATAGTTTCATTATACTCATTTTAGTGAATTAAAAATATTTTTGTTTGGAACCATTAATTTAAAAAAATTGATTCCCTAGTTTAAAAAATTTCAGTACTGTCTATGGAGCCCTTAAGACAATGTCCTAAGTTCACAGTTAATATTGAAGGCATTAGCTTCAGCCTACCTTTATGACCTTACTTCTAAGCCACTATCAACCACACTCCTCACTTTCCAATACTTATTTATATGCAGGCACAGAGACAAATCTCTGCTCTATTCAAACAGGTCTTATCCATTGGCCCCAAATAAGTCAGATATATATACCTACCTTCAAACCTTGCTTACATCCTCATGTTCTTTCTGATCAATTAAATCACTTGTTTTCAAACTTTCCTACCAATAAAAATCACCTGGAGGGAAAGGGTAATGAAAAAAAGAGCTTCCCAGGCTCCTTCCTAATCTGAAATTTTATATGGGAACTCATTTTTTATAAGCACTAAAGGTAATTCTTATCAAGTATATTTGGGGAGGAAAAAGTCCTAAATCTACCCTTCTCTCAAGTTACATCAATAAGGGCTCCCTGATATGCTCCAGCCAACCATAACTTTTCCCTTTCTTTAATTCCTGGAGCAATTTTTGTCTATACTATTTACATGGCTTTTAAAAGAGCAAGTCCCTTACATTACATGGTAATTAAGGCACCCGCCTTAATTTTTTGGAACTTTTAGGTTCCAAAAACGGATATGAGATGGCTGTATTCTCTTATTGACCTTCCTAATAAAACAATATGCTAATCCAATTAAAATACAGAAATTTCAATACTTATATGGAAAACTTTCCTTTACATTATTTTCTAGGTTTCAGTAAATTCTTACTAATCAAGATGAAATTATGCTGAAGAACATATAACGGCTCTTTTCAGTCCAGTTCTATATAAGCATCTACAGTAAACTAAGGTATACATATATACATACATAGAAAATATTCAGAACAAAACAAACTTTTATATATCAAAAAGAAGAATCCTATGAGCTTTTGGCTAAGGTTCTCCACCAAGTTTAAACTTGGAAAAAGGTTAAAACATTTTTGTACCACACAGCAATAACCCTTATATAATAATGTGATTTAATCAAATAATTTTTTTCACTGACATTTCCTTAGCAATTTATGTGCTGATAAAATAATTTGTTTTGTTAACCACATACCTTGTTTTTTTTACAGTGATGTTGCTACTGAGCTTTTCTAGTCGACATTCTCCAGTATCATGGTTAATTATCAAAATGCATTCTTTTAAGTAAGGTTTCTTTGAACCTTTGAAAACAGTTACTGGCGGAGTTGATCCCTGTTTAAAAAGTTAATTATCATTACTTAAAATTTATCATATTAGTTCAGTTGGGAGGGACTTTGAGATCTGTGTTTCTCAATCTATGTTATACTTCAAGTCACCCAACAACCTAAATTTAGTAAAAAGTCAGAGATCAAGAGAGGCTAGATCATAAAGCTGCTATCCTCGAGGATAGGGCATAGATGAAGTACTTTCCCTGAGACAGTAAAGATTTGTTTCATTTGCCTACAACTGGCAATTGGGATTCTATTCTAACACAACCAATATATTTTACAGATAAGGCAGTAGAAGCCCTGAATTATATTTCCTATCCCACTTCTTCCTTCATACATTTAGCTTTTTAAGTATTTTCTTAGAGTGGTGCTCCCCTACGCAGATTAAGGAAAATGAATGTATCAAGGAATACCTGTTACACTAAACCCACAGATTAATTTTAGCATCACTAAAAGTGGGACAACCAGATATTATATACTTCATGATGTGAAAAAAAGAAAGTATGCAGCATCACCTATAAAGTATTCTTGCTAAAAACAAACAAAACAAAAAAACCCCACAAAGAATCTACCTCTTCGATCCTTTAAATAAACCACCAGTTTATAGGAAATATGGGGAATAAAGGGACAAGTTAAATAATACCAGACACGAGTAATTTAAACCCAGAACATGAGTATATTCTCTAAGACAAATAACCAGTTTTCTCTAACAAACTCATAGAATATAAAGGGGAAGGGACTTTTTCAGAATAAAAGAGACTTAAGGAACATAATGTCAACATAGTATAGGAATCTTGTTTGGGTTCCTAGGGGAAAAACATTTTTTGAGACCATTATGAAAATGTGAGTATGGACCAGGTATTATAATTAATTCTGCTTCATGTGATAATAGCATGGTACTTAGGTTTAAAAAAACATCCTTGTCAGTTAGACATGCATACATTAGCACTTATGAAATGGCATAAAATTTGGGACTGTTTTAAATTATATTAGGAAAAAAGTGGTACGAGAATATGTAAAAAATAGCAAAATAATAATTACTGCAGCTTGATGATAAAGTATATGGGGGTTCATTATACGATTCCCTAATAAACAGTTAAAGATACCTAGATCATTACTGACAACCTACATCTACATATGTTTCTCCTCCATCCTATGTCTGCATTCCTCTATCTTGAAGGAATTTCATGTTTATCATTCTCTAACTTTATTCCATATTTACATATCCCTAAACAATAAAGTGTTACATTTGCTTGTTTTTGAACTTTATAAAAGTGCATTAAATTTTTAAAGTACTGATTATAATAATTTTGTCAAGTACAACAGTAATATTAGATCAGGTTAGAAAAGGGTGATTTCTAAAAAGACTAAAAGGTATATCATATTTTAATATGTCATTTTAATTTCATTAGAGATTTAATATGTGACCAAAAGGAGTAGTGCTATGAGATAAATTTGGTGATTAAGGATACCATAAGTGGAGGTAGATTAGAGACTTCTGGGAGATAGGAAGAGAAAAATGATAAAACCAAAAGAAAAGATTTTTCACCTCATATCTAAGACTAAAATCATCTACAGAAAATCAGGCATGCATAGCATACAGACAAGGACATGTTTGGAGTGGCTGTAGAAGAGTGAGATGTGGTGCCCTTGTGTGAAGCACTGGGGAAGAAGCATGACTATGACAAAACAAACTGGGCCTACTGAGTTTAAGTATATTTTTCAAATGTCCTAGCTGAAAACAAGTGACTGTGATACCCCAAAATAGTAACCCAAGGACTCCAAATTACCGTTGACAAGACATTCATGCAATATATTCTTCTTAAATACAGTTGCATTATTACTTAGAATAGAATACATTAAAATTACAATACTTTATTGTACTCTAAGTTACTGAAGAATAAAGATTGGATCATAAATATTTTGTATTGCTCTTACCACCTAAACCACCACACCCTTCACAGATACTCAATGAATGTTGAAAACAATCTGAACATTTTTTATCATAACTAACAAGTTAAATAAGACTTTCATAATTTCTATACCTGCTGTTTACACTTTGAATAAGTTTTTAAAAATTAAACTTTTTTCTCATGAAACTGAACATCATTCTTGTATTAACTCTAACTTTTGCCCAGTATCTTATTCCATACCTCAAGGAAAGGGTATTAAAGATTTAAAGTACCAGGAAAAACCCTAAGCATATGAACTATCCTTGCCTCTAAATAACCACTGAATATAGAGACTTCCGGCCAAGATGGAGGCATAGGTAGACGCACTGTGCCTCCTCGCACAACCAAGACAGGGACAACAACAATATAGAAACAAAATAACAACCAGAACTGACAGAGAATTGAACTATATGGAAGTCAGACACCCAAGGAGTTAAAATTAGACACATTCATCCAGACCGGTAGGAGGGGTGCAGTTGGGCCAGGCCAGGGACGAGGAGCAGAGAGCTCAGCAAATGAGGCGGTTGCGCAAGTCCGCAGCAGGCAGACCCTGGGCGCACAAGCGGCGGTGGTTGGTGGGGCCCTGACTAGGGGGTGGCGGCCAGCAGACCCAGCGAGGCAGCCATTGTGAAGCAAGGCACTGCTCCCAACTCAGGGTCCTAGCACTGGGAAATAGAGCTTTGGGGCACTGACTGAGGAGGAAGGTCCTGTGGGGTGCACAGGCCTACCCACACCGGAATTGGTGCCAGACGGGCCCAGTTGGCTCGCGGAAAGTGGCGGAGGGGTCTGGGGTCCTACGGCAAGCAGAGCAAGTGCCATTGTTCCTTCTCGGACCCCTCCCCCACATACAGTGTCACTACCCTGCGACTGGGGTGCCCCGCCCCAGTGAACTCTTAAGGCCCTGCCCCTCACTACAGGAGCTCGACAAGACCAAAACAAACAAACAAAAAAACCCAGCAAAAAGATGGCTCAAACAGATGAGGATTTGAAAGCCCCAGGTCCCATCCTTTTAAGCGACCAAGAGATAGCCAACCTATCAGATGCACAGTTCAAAGCACTGGTGATCAGGATTCTCACAGAACTGTTTGATTTTGGTCACAAATTAGATGAAAAAATGCAGGCTACAATAAGTGAAATGAAGAAAAATTCTCACGGAACCAATAGTGATGGAATGAAAGATGGGTCTTACATCATAGGAGTGGACCAAAAGGAAGAAAAAATATACAACCAGAAAAGAATGAAGAAATAAGAATTCAAAAAAATGAGGAGAGGCTTAGGAACCT
>JAPYXV010005263.1:0-10677 GCA_028533065.1 Trachops cirrhosus
CCTTGGGTGTCCGACTTCCATACACTTCAATTTTCTGTCAGTTCTGGTTGTTATTTTGTTTCTATATTGTTGTTGTCCCTATCTTGGTTGTGCAAGGAGGCACAGTGCATCTACCTATGCCTCCATCTTGGCTGGAAGTCTTCATTTTTTTTTTTTTTTTAATTCTGATTTCTTCATTCTGTTCTGGTTGGATGTTTATTTCCTCCTTTTGTTCCAAATCGTTGATCTGAGTCCTGGTTTCCTTCCTGTCACTGTTGGCTCCCTGAATATTTTGATTTATTTCACTTTGGGTATCCTTCAGTTGTTCTTTCATTTTGCCACCAAGCTCAATCAGTTCTGTGAACATCTTGATTACCAGTGTTTTGAAACACTCTGGGCTGTATTTCTTTGTCTTGGTGCACTGGTCTGGCTGGTCTGGTTGAGTCTTTTTTTAATACCTTGGTTTTTGGAGTTCCATGCAGTTTGACTCTGGCACTTCTGGTTGCTTATTGTTTTTAGATTGGTTGTTATCTTCCTTTTGGTTGTGAGAGGAAGTGAAGGGTTTCTACGTATGCCTGCATCTTGGTCAAAACTCCAGTATATGGCTATTTTTTAAAATCCATATACCCCAATGTTTCAAAATCCTGAAAAGGGAGAGAAGCTAGAGATAATTAACAATGGCCAATTATTTAATCAATCATATCAACATCAGGACACTCAAAAAATACACTAAACATAAGGATCAGAGAGGATATGAGGGGGGGCTACAGGAAAAATATGGAAGCTCCATTACTATCACCCAGCATCTAGCCCAGGGTGTCTCTCCCGTGCAGCTATTCCTGACTTATATCCTTATAATAAACCAGTAATAGTAAGTGAAACCTTTTCTGGGTTCTGTGAGTCTTTGTCGATAATTATAATACCTAAGGGAGGTAATGAATAGTCCCAAATTTGCAGTCACCAGTCAGTAATGTGAGTAGCACAGGCACCCCATTTGCAATTGGCATTAGAAGTGATGTCAGTCTTGTGTTACTGAGACTTGAACCTGGCATGCAGTTTGGGTACTTACTGTCAGAACTAAATTGAATTGTAGGAGGTGCCATTGGAGAACTATTTGTTAATGGGAGCTAAAAACTCTTTATCTCATATGAAAAGAAAACCAGGCAGCTGTGATGCTGGAATTGACTATGAGAGTGTGTGTAACCTGCCTCTACGAGGTGCTCAGGGAGTTTGAGCAGACTTCACGTTCACTGCCCTCTCTCCCTTAGATGTCTCACACCTTGAGAGGCCCTGTTCACTTCTCATGCTCTCATTTCTCACAGAGCGAGGCCTGAGGCTTTGTACCCAGTCTCAGGAGCAGTGCAGGTACAGGCCTGTACATCCACACATAGTACTGTCTATTCTGATGTCAGGCTATTTGCCTCATGCCTTAAAAGCCAACAATGTGACACCACATTGCATAAAAAGAAAAAAAGCAGACAAAGTCTGTCAGGAAAAGTCCAGCCATTGTTAATATATGAGAATGGTTTGCACTACGTCAATGTAACCTGGCAACCAAGGAGCGAGAATGGGAATGCGCATGCGTGAACAATGATGCCTTCACTGTACTAGTCAGTGGGGACAGTAGACACCATTGACTGATCATGTGTACTGTGTGGCTGTCACATTCAAAATGACTGAGCATGTAGAGCAAGAAATCTGCATCAAATTTTGCATTAAGCTTGAACATTCCTCTGCAGAAACTATTTAGATAATTCAGAAGACCACGGCTATAGGCACTGGTTATTGCCAGTTTCATCAAAATAATATGCCTGATCATGCATCACATCTCATTTTTGGTGAAACATGAAATCACCCAGGTGACTTATCCCCCCCACGGCCAAGATTTGGTGCCCTACAACTTCTGTTTTTTCCCAACTAAAATCACTTTTGGAAGGAAAGAGATTTCATACTATCCATGAGATTTGGGAAAACACAAATGGGCAGCTGTTAGTGATTGGGAAAACTGTGTGAGTTCCCAGCCTATACTGAAGGGGACTGAGGTGTCATTGTCTTGTGTACAATGTTTCTTGTATTTTGTATCTTCTTAAATATATGTCTCTATTTTTCATATTACATGGCTGGATACATTCTGGACAGAACTTGTGTATTTCAAAGAAAAATTTGAAAGTAGAATGGGCATCCAATGCTCAAAACTAGAACTCCTTAGTGCCTTACACTTACGGTCTTTTAAGGGGAAAAAGTGAAAAAAATATGATTAGGTGTCTGAAAGTCCTGGGCTGTGAGGATTGCTCACTTACATTATAGGTTTTACAATCAGATTTATTTCTCCCCTGGCACAATTCTGTTTCAGGGTTTCTGGTTATTAGAGTCCAGAGGCCTTCCTGCTTGCAGACAACCCAGAGTTCTGTAACCAAATTTTGGATTGTGTTGTTGATGCGACATTAAGAGAAGAAAACAGCTCAATCCATCATGTGCTTAGCAGGCCACATCCTTCTGTGATCTCAAACAATATATGTCTTTCAACCTGTTCTTCTGACAAGTTTCCATTTTCTCTATTACCCAGCCAGGTTGTTTTTCTTTAATTATTTATCTTTTGAATAAAATGATGCCAGAGAGCTGTGCATACAAAGATATTTTTTCTCCCATTTTTTAAATTCCTCTAGCTGCGCTAATAACCAAAATAACAGACAGATTAAGAGGAGAGGATGTGCAAAGTCTGTTGGAGGAAAGAATATTCCAGGGAGATAAAATTAGAGACCCCCAAAATGTATTGGGTAGTTGGTGCTTACATGCCACTCTGAAGCTAAACAAAGAAAAAAAGCTTTGTGGCTTAAGGTTTCAACACACACACACACACACACACACACACACACACACAAATTCTGTTTGCGAAGTGAACCCAAAGCAAATGTTCAATAAATAAATAGTGGCTCAGCACCTCCATGTGAATGTTTCTCTTTAAGTTGGTTTTTCACCTTCATACTTTCAGAACAGTTAAGAGGTGAGATTTTTCCTGATTCTTCTGTTTCCCAAAACAAGATCAGAATCAATATCCTAAAAGGCACAGCTGGGATGACAACTCTGCTTCCCTTCACAGCGGAGCCATGACTCTTAGGCTGGTTAACAAGTCTCACTGAAAGCTCAGTTCTAGCACACCTAGTCATTTAATTAAAGTCTCTTAGTACCTAACTCATTACCAAACCAGATAAGATACTGAAACATTGTTTTATCAATATATGTATATTGATTTTTGACTTCTTATTACAAAAGAATGAAAAGATCCACTTGAATCTTCTAATGAAAATGTTCCATGCTACTTCAGGGGAGAATGGGAAGGGTTTACAGGAACAAATATAAAGGACATATGGACAAAAACTAGGGGGGTTGGAAATGGGAGGGAGGAGGGAAGGGATGGGTGGGTTGGCTGGAATGGGAGTAAAGGATAGAAACTGTTCTTGAATAATGATTAAAACTAAATTAAAAAAAAAGGAAACAACAAAAAAATTCACAGACAATAGCAGAAAAGCAAATATAAACCTCTTTACATAGAAAAAAAAAAGAAAATGTTCCATGCTTTGGTATTCACAATTTCTCTCTGGTGGGCATCTTTTTTCCTGAAAAATAATTCAACACATGTGTTGAGGTATTATCCACAGATGCTCAGGAAGAACTAGGAGCCCTGTGACCCTGGCTCATGTCTCGGATTCTGTTTCCGCTCTCAGTACTTACTGCATAATCAGTCCTTTTGTTGTGCTTTTACATGTCCCTAATTTTAATTAGTATTTGCTGAGCTTGTTGCTGCCTGTAGACCTCCAGTCCCATTTCTATTGTTGAAGAACTGGGGCCAGGAAGTCTCCCAGAGGGGCGCCTGCTCAGTTTCAATATCATCTAAGTACTTTCATGTTTAACTTGCCTTAGTTTCAAAACAAGGACAGCAGGAATGCCTCAGAGAGGTCCTGATGTGACTACAACACAAGGGCCCCTGCAGTCATGGTGACTTTGTGGTATTGTTGTATTGTCTTAGTCAGTAAGAAATATTCTTTATGGGTGTCCAGGAGACATTTTGATTGTTCATTACTTGTTCATTGTTAATTCTGGAAATGTGTAATGGACTTGTACTATAACCCTATGGGGCATTGTCTGGGGTACTGGGGACATGTTAGTGGATAAAAGAGACAAATTGGACTTGATTGCTGATGTCTGACTATTTACTTGACAACTAATATATAAAGGGCACTTCAGGATGCTTTAAGATTTTAATCCCAGCAAATTTTGACCTCAATGTGCTCCTGCAGAATCTTTCTGAATCTCTTTGTGTTTTCACAAGTATTCTCTTTTTTTTCACACCACATATTCAATTTTTCAGGAAATCTTTCAACTCGGTGCTCAGAACACATCCAAAAACTGACTCCTCTCTTCTCAGGCTGGTCTGGCCACCCCCACCTGTCACCTGGATGACTGCACTTGCTGTCTCACTGGGCTCCCTGCTCAAACCTCAGCAGCCACATGAACCCTGACTGATATGGAGTTTAAAAAAGTAGTAATACTGTCCCTCCGACACTCTAAATTTTTTCCGATGGGCATCAAGTTAAGAGAGACAGATGAAAAGAAGAACATCATGTTTTTAATATTTGAGCATAGGGCATTCGCATAAGCATGAAAATTTTAATGATCATGAGGCAACAATGGGTATATAAAACATTCTGGAGAAAGGAAAAAAAAGGAACAATGAAGCTATCTAAAACTATTAGATTTTAACAGCAGAATGAGCAATTTATAGGTCATTCCCAAGAGCAGATCCTCCATGACAATGGAATTGTTTTTAGCAACTCAGAAGGAGTGGGACACGGGGTGTCTAGCCGACAGCTGCCTGCCTGAAGCCCTCCTATTTACCATTCTTAATTAAATTAGCCTGAAGTGAAAATTCTAATTTTTCTCCTAAAGCAAGTTTTTTTTTTGTTTAAATATCTTGGTAGGAATGTGGGGAGGGCCAAAATTTCTTTCTGAATTTATTTTCTTAATAAACAGCTTATAATCAATATCCTCAAACCAAACCTTCAAGGTGGTAGGACTTTGGTTTCCTTCCCAAACACAGATGGCTCACATCTCTTTCCAGTTCTGAACCCTCCAGTAGCTCCCATGTTCACTCAGAGTAAAGCCAAAGTTCTGGCTGGTGGCTTCTTTCCTTCTGACTTCATCTTCTCTTATCTCTTGCTCTTTCTGCTTTAATCAGTTCATATCCTCCTTGCTGATCCAACATTTTTTAATTGAAAGAAATTACCCAAAGCATACCTTATTTTAACCAACATACTACAACACATAATTTTTTATTGCTCTTTGGGTTATTGTGCTACTACCCCACCAGGATGTAGGGTCTACAAGGACTGGGATTTTGTCTGCTCTGTTTCAAAACTATGATTCAAGTGCTTGGAAGAGTGTCAGGCAGATGGAGAACACTTGGTTGGTGTTATTTGCTAAAAGAGTAAAAACATTACAAATATAATAGTAGTTGAAAAGGTTAAATATGGAGTGTTATGACCTCACATACCTGGAATTCTGACCTACAATAAAAGACCAGCTAAAACTCTTCTGAAGAGTAGCATCTAGCATAAAGAACCCAGGCTAACTTAGACCTCATGAAGGGCAGGAATACAAGGTGCAGGCAGAGGACACAGAATGTGCAAAGGTCAGAAGGTGGAAAATTGAAGTGAAATAAATGAGTATAACTCACTCATGTGGGTGATTAAATGAGCTAATCTGTCTGAGGTTCACAGTACACAGTGAGTGCTAAGAACAGTCCAACTGTTGTCATTGTCGCACTCCTGTGGGCACATGTCCAGGGTGTTTCCTCTTGGAAACAGCAGTAATAGAGAAACAATATTCTCTCCTCTTGACCTCACCAAGAATTCATGTCACCAAGCGTTGATTAGAGCCTGATTGAGGTATAAGTGACAGACAGTAGACCACATATATGTTAAGTGTATAATCTGATGCGGTGACTTTCAAACACACTTGAGGTGTATCAATTTCACCCAAAAGTTTCTCACATGTCTTTTTACTCCCTGCCTCTGTACCCTACCCAACACCCACAGTCTTCAAGTAATCATACACATTTTTTCACAACAGAGTAGGTTGCATTTTCTAAAATTTTATATAAATGAAAGTTTGCAGTATGCTTTTTATCTGGCTTCTTTAGTTCAGCATAATTATTTTTACAAGCTGAAATGTAAGTAACAAAATTTAATCATTTAATCGGTTTGGTGGGATTTTGTTTAGTGACCATGTTGTCCAGCCAACATGTCTCTGTAGTACTAAAATATTTTCATCACCTTATTAAGATCCTGTACCCATTGAGAGGCTGCTCTGCATTTTCCCATCCCCTAATTTTAGGAAAATATCAACCTTAATTCTGTCTAGTTTCTTTTGTCTCCTGTCCCATATACCCTGTCTGATATCCTCTGCCAGCCTGTACATTTAATGTTCTCACTTGTCCCAATACAAGGGAACTAATCTGAGTTTTGGAGACATTATCCTTATTTCCTACCCTGTATTTTACCCTGATGTCCACCCAAGTCTTGGAGAATTGCACCCCCACTTCACTGCACCCGGTCCAGTGGCTCCTTCCTCAACAGGTAGTAGAGTGGACCCTCACTCATATTATTCTGCTTCATTCTGAGCCCCCAGAAAACCCTCCTGCATGGCAACTTTAGGTCCCCTTGAACACATAGAATATCTAACACACTCCCACCTCTCAGGCTTCACAATTTTTCATCTAAACTCTGAGCAGACCCCATTCCTCCCTGGCCCCCTCTATGTTCACCTCTGCTTATACACAACCCACCTCTGACTAGGTCTGCAAGTAACTCAGCCAACTATACTAGAGTTTCCTAAAAGCAGGAAAGGCATAGAACCAGAGGAGAGGTTTAATTCCCACTTTCCAGATTCTGGTTGGAAACAATCTAAGGACAGGCACATGAAATTTGTAAAAGCATAAAAAATGAGGATGTCTTCCCTGAGCTGAAGGTCAGAGGAAGCTTGAAAGTGGGTTGTTCAGTGTGGGTATGTGGGTGGCTGACGTAACAGAGACCTGCATGTTCACTAGAGTAGTTGAATTTTATGTCAGAATATCTTTTAAAATCTCTGTGATCTTGCTTTTTGGGAGTGCAGTAAAAATGAATGTGGAATGAGGACAATGTTGATGGTTAGATCATGGCAGGGTGCCTTCATTCCTGCTAGTACATCTTCTCAGATTCTGAGCCAAAGGCTGCTTTGAGGTGCCACTCTTCATAAAATCTTTTTGTTAATTGGGGAAGTCATGCTTATATCCTCCATCCATCTCTGAGGCAAAGGGAACTTTCTAGTTAGTGGGTGGATATTTACCACTTGTAAAATAATTAATTAGGCCATAAAGGTGGTCCAACCTGGTCTTCATAACTTTTTATTTGAAAAAGTTTCATCTAAAAAGGTTTTCAGTTTAAATGGACTTTATTTCCTGGCATGCAAATTGAATAACATGGTGAAATAAATCTCTACAGAGAATTGTTATGGTTCTAATAAAAGACAAGGACAGTAGGAATACAAAGAAACTACTTGATATGGTAAAGGCCATACATGAAAACCCACTGCTAACACCATACTCCATGGAGAAACATCAAAATGTTCATAAGATTGTGAACAAAATGAATATTTTTGTCCTCACTTACTCAACATAGTACTGGAAGTCCTGGCTAGAACAATTAGGCAAGTAGATAAAATAAATGGTATACAAATTGAGAAAATAAAAATTACCTCTTTTACAGACAACTCAATTTTTAAAAAATATTTTAATTATTTATTTTTAGAGAGAAGATAAAGGAGGGAGAAATAGAGAGAGAAAAACATTGATGTGAGAAACATCCATAGGATGCCTCTTGCATGTGCCCTGACCGGGGACTGAATCTGCAACCCAAGCATGTGCCATGACTGGGAATTGAACCAGTGACCTTTCATTTCACAGAATGACATCCAACCAACTGAGCCACACTAGTCAGGGCAACAAGTTAATCTTATATGTAGAACATTCTCAAGATTCTGCTCTCTATGCAAAAAAAAAAAACCTGTTAGAATTAATAAATTCAGTCAAGTTGCAAAAGACAGTATCAACAGCATAATTTCTGTTTCTTTGCAAAAACAATGAACAAACCCTAAATGCAATTAAGATAACAGTTTTATTTACAATACCGTCAGAAAAAAATAAAATACTTAGGAAAACATTTACTACATACACAGACAGTGTATACAATGGAAACTACCAAATGTTTCTGAAAGTAAATAAAAAACAAATAAATGGAAAGATGTTTGTGTTCATGAATCGAAAGACTTCCAATCATCTACATATTTGATACAAATTCTATAAAAATTCCAATGATTCAGCAACCTCCAAAGACATCCTACTTCAATCTGCTTTTAATAGGTACCTTTAAAACTCACCACCAGGTTGCTTATGAGGCTTTACTCGATGCATATTTTTTTTGGCTCTGACTGGCAATTGCAGCCTCAGCATAAGAGGACTTGGGGTACTGTGAGGTGATATTTTGCATTTCTAAGGTGCTTCTGGGTAAAGTTGAATCTACCTGACCCAGACCTTCAATGGGAGATAAGCAGCAATTCTTGCCCTGGCCTGAGCCAGACACTGAAAACCTCAGCCCTCACTCTGAAAACTGCCATCCCTGAACTCTCACCTGCGTGTTCCTGCCACACCGGAGTGCCTGCCTGAAGACTGAATCAATAAATGCTAAAAAATGAGAGCTGCCCGTATCATTTTTGTTGACTTAAGTTTCCATTTTACAGCAGATCCCACCTTTGGTTGGTCTCAGATGCACCATCTTTACAGTGCAGGAGTCACTGTGTCCCTCAGAGGACTGGCACTTGTCATGTGATGACCAGTGGGAGCATGTGATGAGCTTGCAGAAATTCAAGTTCTGTCCCTTTCCAGGGGTTGTGTGGAGAGCTCTTGGACACTGTGTGGACAACAAGAATAAGCTAAAAGATACTGGCTAGCAACACTAACCTTTTTTCTCTATTTTATTTCTCCCCATAAATTCTAGTCTTCTAGAGTATTCTTATTTTCATGGCAGTAGACTTATTTGCATAAGTTCAGCATGACTCTGTCCCTTTTCTTAATAGAAAATATTTGGAAGCATTGACAATACAAACAAGGCTTTGGTTCACATGCTCTAGTTCAGACCAATGCCCAAGGAATTATAAGTAGCCTCACCCTTTATGAAGCTAAGTTTGACCTGATGGGTATTTTGGTATGTAGAGAAGAGGGCACCACTCAAAGTAGAGAGACTACAGATGAATTGTGAGGGTGAAGCTTCCTAACTTCAAAAATCTGTGAAATCTCCCATCTTATATTTTATAGAAAAACCTGCATCAGGGCAAACTGTGTGGTGAATGTCAGTTTCTCTAAACTTCAGTAACTGATCAGGACAAATGAAATTACAGCAACCATGCTATAAGATCAAGAATACTCCTTGTTCATTTGATATAATCTTTTATCAAAAAATAAAAGGCAAATGTACAGAGACAAAATGTATCCATGGAAAATTTCAGAAGGGTGGGAAGTGGGGATGGCTGTGGTTGGGGGGAGTGGTGGGAGGAAAGGGGAGACAACAATAAAAACTTGAACAACATTAAAAAAAGGTAAAAAAAAAAAGAAAATTCAAGAAGTACAGCATTCTGGGAGAGCAGATCCTGGCTCTGTTCAGAGACTGTCTTCTATTTTGCACCTGTGTCTACATTGCTAGGAAGTGACACCTCATTATAAATATCAGGAAGTGATGGAGATGCAAACTGGGTCTTGGCTGACAGAGTTGTGGTTCCCTCCACTGTGAAGAAAATAGTTTTCTTATGGACTAGAGGCTTTAAATTTATTTCAAAGTCACTAAATTTTAGAAAGGTGCTTTTTGACTACAAGCGTCTGACATCTATTTTTTTAGCCCATTCCTTTAAAAATGTAATGTAATTTGGTAAATGCGGATTCTTTCCCTGGCCTTTTAAAATATACATAAGTCTCCTCGAAAGCATCTTGCCAGTGTTACAAACTAGAGAGTATCTGTCTAGAAGGTTTTGGCCCATTCTCTTGAAGTGTACCTCCTGGTGTTCCTGTGTCCCAGTCTCTAAGGAAGAGTAGGGTTGTAACTTGGATGGGACCTTTACAGTTAAGATGTAAAAAAACCCTCCTGTCTGTATTTTTGAGAAGGTTTGCTTTTCTTTTGTGTAAAGCCAATTAGCAAACACAGATGCCCATTGTTATTTCTCCTGTTCCTAAAATCTCCAAAGCATTTTTTTTATTTTGAGAAAATGTGCTATTGCTCCTAAGGCTTTAATGTTGTACCCATTAAATTTATATAAAATTGTGCATTTGTACTAAATTGTCTCATTGCAAGCTTAAAATAATATTTATAATACAAATGCAAATAATTGAGCATTTACTGCACATTGTATACAAATGTTTATATGTATGTAAAAATTGTGTATACATATTATTAAATATTTTAATTTTTTATTGTTGTTCAATTACAGTTGTACCAATTTTTCCACTGTTGCTCTCCACTGCCCTGCCTGCCTCCCACTCCCTCAGTCAGTCCCCTGTTGTGTATTACTGTGGATCCTTTTTTTTTTTTTTTTTTTTTTTTTTATTTATTTTTTTTT